>JAYKXP010000163.1:0-94944 GCA_037176845.1 Paramarasmius palmivorus
AGAACACGTTCACTCACAAGTTGGTTGTAGCAGATCACTTGCTTTCCTCGGACAACCTGAAATGAGGGTGATCATTAGGTCTGTCAATGATCTTTTTGAATAACGGATCAGAGTTATAGAACGTTCGTAGATCCTGCATGAACAGCTTATCGGCCTCAAAATCAGTGCGAAGATTCGGACCTTTTGCCCGTGAATCGAGGATGGTCGGATTCACGGTAGGCGGGACTGTGTATTCAGGTAGGTCTGGTTCCCTTGATGCTTCAAGTTCCTCAGCCTCAATATCTCGAGGTTCTCTAGCATCTTTTGCTTCTCGGGTCGCGCGGAAGTGCTCTAACATGTCGGCAATTTCCTCCTTACGTCCCAGAGGTAAGTCTTCACAAAGTTTATCAATGCGAGCATCGGCACTGACGTATTCACTCGGTGAATGTTTCTCATCCCAGGTATCGGATTCATAGTACCTAGACAAGATGTCGGCCACTCGATTTGACACACCCTTAACATACGTGATGTCAAAATCAAATCGTGATAGGTATTCCATCCAGCGCATCTGACGGCTGGACAGTTTCTTCTGCGTCTTGAAGAACTCAAGCGCTTGATGGTCGGTGACTACGTGTATTCGATAGCCGATCAATTTATCTTCCCATTTTAGTAACGCCTCAAGTATCGCGAGGGTTTCTGTTTCGAACACGCGATAATTTCGTTGCGCATCGGTAAATTTCTTGGACATGAAGCCTGCGGGACGACAGGTTTGCCAAGTGGGTCCTTGTCCGTACATTGCGCCTATACCAGACACTGACGCATCGCATATTACCCAGATAGGATCCGGGTTCTTTGGATCGATGGGCTTTAGGATAGGTGTTCGGCAACACAGATCCTTAATGTGTTGAAAGCAGACATCGTGAATTGGACGCCAAAAGAAAGGTTGATTATTCTTTGACATTTCTGATAGAGGTGTCGTATACCGGGACGAAATCGTAGAAAGGGGAGAGTAATTTAACTATCCCGAACTTCTGTACTCAGTATGCGAGAACTCGCCATATCTGATTTTTTTCCAATTTATTCATCTTCGCGTGAATCCTGCGTCGTCTATCTTGTGACCGAGGCAGTCTAATACCTTGGCATACAACTCAACTTTAGATGCCCTTCAGTACAGCTGTTGCTCTCGAAGACGCTCAAATACTAGGCGTAAGTGTTTCTCATGATCCTCGATTGAGTTACTGAACACGAAGATATCATCAAGGTAGACATGTACACAAACTCCAATCAAATCACGGAAAAGGATTCATTTTCCTGAAACGTCGTAAGGTGCATGTCGGTATCCCGTGCTGCTAACATTGGCAGACAAAGGTACCATATGTGTTGAAAATGCAGTCTTTGGAACGTCCTCAGGAACCACGCGGACTTGTTCATATGCATCCGAAAGATCTATTTTTGATCTGTACTTCGCCGCTGCAACTTGCATGCGAACTCGATCTTGGTCAGGTAGGGGTGTAACATCTTTTACCTGTGTTATCGTTACGCTCACGACAGTCTACAGTCGTTCGCAGTTTCCCATCCTTTTTCGGGATGCATAGCATGGGAGCTGCTTGAGGGACCGTCGTTGGCTCCCACCACCCAGCTCGCATGTACCGATCAAGCTTCTCAGCTAACTGAGGGCGTAGCGAGTCTGGGCACCGAGGCATATAGTAACGGTACCTCTTGTTGGCATCAATAAGGGGTATCGTATGATTTATTGATCGAAGTGGCGGTAACTTTTCAGGTACGCCATTCATTATATCGGCATATTCCTCTAGCCAACGCTCCCGTAGGTTAGGGATGTCAGCCTCTGTATATTTTATATGCTCATGTTCACGTTGAGCATTTAGTCGTTCAACTGAATTGTCCAGGGAACTTTGGATGAGTTCTTTTACCAAATCATCCATAGTTGTGGAATCTCGATGCGTAACGGCGCTATCGATCATCATCAACAAATCTTCGAGCTTTAGTTCTATAGGTAAGTTATGGTTTAATTTTTGAAGTTTAATAGATTTTTCTTCTTCACTCGATGTCTCAATACTTGGGGCTTGAGACCATGCTGGTTCTGCGACGTCGGAACGAGCATTTTGACTACTACCATGTAGTCAGTTATTTTGTTTCAGTTCTGCCTGAGGTACAGGTGTTTTCTTGACACCGTACTTGTTAGGCCGTGCTCGGACTTCGATTTCTTCGTTGTCCTTGAGCTGTATGTTGTCAGATTGGACTCGTTTAGCTGCACGGCGAGCCAATTCTGTCAATTCCTCCCCTTCTGAAAGGGTCGGAATCGTCTGACCTTTCACTCGGATAGTGTCGGTTCCGAAGTCGAGTACGATCCCATGACGGCGCATGAACACAGTGCCTACCACAGCATCGTATCGATCGATGTTGGCTATGTCGAAGTAGTCCCGAGATTCAATGGGAGTCTTCGAACCTGGAATCTTGTATTTGGCGGTGCACCCGTAAGTAATACGTGATCTGCTACCCTTTGTTCCCAACTGAAGAGTCACAGGACTCTCCAGGCGGTATAACTTCAGCTTTGCTGTACGTGCAAAGTCGGGGCTAACAGCATCAGCTGTACTACCACTGTCGAAAAGAACAAACGCACGGACACCATCAATTTCAATCCATGCGGCGAGGCATCTATTTTCGGATGCCTTGCGTCTAGGGCGTTTTCCCACATTCGGAGCTTTTACTCGTTTCGGCTCTAATGTGGCGGTAACACTGCCATCTTTGTTCACATTCATGGTGCGTAAGTATTCTGGAAAATCCAGATTGTAAACTTCGGATTCATCATCTGACTCTTCACAGGAGTAGTATGATGTGGCGGACTCATACTCAACGTCCGAGCCCATTCTCGCGAGGCGCTCAGGGTACGTCCCGAGAGTATATTCCTCAACATCAGATTCATACTCTGAATCTGCATAGGCCATGCCAAAACGCTCAGACCCTTCATCATCACTGGTGTATTGAGATCCACCATAGGGTTCAGGTGAGCTAGATCTGGATTCTTCACCCGTAGGTGCTGTGTCTGATCGATCATCAACATATCTTGACCAGATATCGTCGTCAGTTGGCGAATCACCGTTGCTTTGAGCTGATTCGCCACTGGATTGGTTAGCTGATGGGTCATCTACCTCCAGTATGCGGCAGAGACGGTTAACGCCGTCATTATCAACCATGGTGAAGACCTGTCCAGGTCTTACTGGTTCACGGTTGGACGTACCCGAGGCATTGTTCGGGTAGTCTGGTTTGACGAAAGGTTTGTTACGTCCGTCCTTTCTATCATACTTAGGTTTAAACTCATTTTTATTGTTTGAGGAGTTTGATTTATAGGTGAAGCGTGGTGTATCCTCATGCGAATTTTTCGAATGAGGTTTCACACTGTACCTACGCCCGTCTACGACCTGTAGGCGTTTTGGTGAGCCAGATCGTCTGTAATCACCATTTTGTTTTGATTTTCTTCGCTCTCTAGATCTGGACCGAGAACGAGTTCGGGAACGTCGACGCCGTGCTCTTTCCAACTGAGCGCGAGCTTCTGCATAGTAGCGGCCAAAGCGGTCGTTACGTTCACAAGCTATGCCTGCTTGCATGATGTCATTCACGGTTGACCTCTCAGCGTTAACGCCGTGAATTTTGGTCATGTCCATGGCCATACTAGGAGGTAGCGTCAATAGCAGGCGCTTTTTGAAGGAGTAAACATCGGGAGGTATGGGCATACTCCTCGCGTATCGCTTCATAGTACTGAATAATCCTTCTATACCTCCAGATTTTGTGTAGGTTACTGACTCTAACTTTTCAGCAACCTTGGTAATAGAAGCATCGTGAATAAAGCGGCGATATAGACCGCTTACCACTTGCATAAAGGTCCACCGACCTTTCAAGGGATCATCGCGATCAAAGTCGTCGGGGATTCTCTCGACAACTTCAACGTACCATTGGCGCGCTGCCCCTTTAAGGAACGCCGCGAGCGTGTTGCTACGCTGAAGATCTACCGAAGTAAGCACATAAGATCTTCGGGATTTACTCCATCTAACTTCGGGTCCACACAAGTCGGCTGTATTTTGCCAGCGTACTTGGTCTCGAATAAAGTTTTCGAAGACGGTAAAGTCATCCTCGCCACTGTACAGGCCAGGTTTAGGTATGTTAGCTAATAATGTTTTTTGTACATTATTATTACGTCCCTTCGTCGATGGGCAATGAAGGTATGACACAATTAAATCTTCGAATGTTTTGAACGCGGCTCGAAGCAGTTCCTCGTCACTTTGTGGCGTGGGATCATAGGTATATACTTGTTTTTCATTGAAGGTTGGGTCGGCTGATGAAAACCGAGTTCGTCCAAATACACTGGGTTTCTCTCCCTGTGGATTTGGTGATTTTGTTGATCTTGGAGCTCTATCTTGTTGCTCCTGTAGATCGTCTTCATTTTCCGATTGACTCGGTGTTCCCGACGAGTCAGGACCATTGTCGGGATCACTGTCTCTTGGAGGGTCACCATCATCACTGGGTGGTCCCTGATTCTGACGATTTGAAGGCCTAGTAAACTTCCTTCTGTTGTCAGTGGGGTGGCGACCACCTGATTTCTGCGGTGGCGTTTTCTTTTGAGGTTGTTTAGGCTTGTCTGCCTTGTCCTTGTCCGGATCACCCTCCTTGTGGGGCGGCGCGTCATCCTCGACCGGTGTACTATGGTTTGACGACGATTTCTGAGGGCGACGTTGCTGTACAGGGTCATCCTCTGAGAAGGGTTCAGGATAGATAGATCGTTGAACGGCGATCTCAATATCCTCAATCGGTCGAGCCGGTTGTTTGATCTTCGGGTGTCGTATGTGATAAACCATGTCATTTTCATCCATGTACACTCCCTGGTCTTCAATCAAGGTCGTACTGTGTGTGAGTAGATCCTGATCTCGTAGGGTCTGCAACACGAATCTTCTCCGTAAGTCAGCGTGATACGCCTGGACACGGGATTGGGTAATCTGGGATATGTTTGTCCCGGTAGACAATGGACTTTGAGAGCGAGTCTCTCTCGTTTTAGTGCCATGCTCAGGGCGCTGTTCATCATCTTGCGCAGACTGAGTATTCGAGAAACGACGAAAACCGTGCAAGGGAATTGGGCCTTTCCCCCTCTTATTCGCAGTGTTATTCATCTCGGATATCACGTCGTCGAATGAGGCATATGTACCTGGCTCATTTTCTTCTCCAAACAGGCTATCAGGACGTTGATATCCCTTGGTCGTTTGGTAAGAACCGTCATTGGAGTAAGCCTTATCAGATGGTGATTTACTCCTATGCGGCGTTTCGAACTCGTTGTCTGAATCTTGTCCTCCGATACTGGGAGGATTTTTCGGAAGCTGTGTGCTACTTCCTGATGGTGCATTACCCATCGCCTTAGCTCTTGCGCGGGATGTGGTAGTTGCCATCGGTGTTCTGTTTCGCTCGGAGAACGGGGAAGGCTCAGTCCCGTGGTATGGGAGTTGAACTGAAGCTGCGGATGCGAGCTTGGTTGTCGTTCGGGTGTGTTTCCTCGCCGTTGTGATTACTTCAACGGTAAGGAATTTTTATAGGTATAATCTAGCTTAGTTGCTGCTGTAGGTACTACTGTAGACAACAACTGCGGTCTAAAAAATGTGTAAGGCGGGTACTTAGCCTTGATCTAATCTCAATAACCTTCAAGCCTCGACGTAGACCAAACAGGGTTTTATATTGCCCTTAGGTAGGTAAACCTACAGGTATACGCTAAGACTAGATGAAGGTAGGAAAGAGAAAGATAGAGAATTTGAAATAGAGCGAGTGATTGATATACGAATTGGGTGTGAATGATATACCATAAAAGTAAGTTGTGATATAAAAGGAAGGCGGCGCCTTACATTGCTCTTCGCATAAAGCGGCAACCACTCACGTTGTAGTCATCAGCATTAATCAACTTCTGCGCCGTCGACCGCTGTTGGTTAGTTGGACATCCATAGTTAACATCGTCGGTGTCCAATTCGGCATGTGTTGGCTGTGAACGTGAACATGAGTACTGGGCCCAATAACATGAGTACGAGGACGAACCTCATGCAAAGTAGTCCCACCGCGAATATTCTTGCTATTAACTGTAGTCCCTCCTCAGAGCGCTCGGTTATCCCGGGCCACTTCGTCAAAGAAGATATCGCAGTAGTAGATCTATCGACCCCCAGCATCAGTTATCAACCACATCTACTAGGAAAAGGTGAGATACTTGCATCAGTCGTAGCAATAACAGTGTACATAAGCAATAACGTTTCCATCACATAGATCCAACTCGTTTTCACAGCTCAACCTTCCTCCATCATTTCAGTACGATTCAAGGAAACGCAGAAAAGAAACGGGAGCGTACACACGACCGCTATCGTTCTCGGCTCTCACACCATTAACAACCTCAAGCACCGCACTAGCGCTGTTGCTACCGAAATAAGCAGTGAATAGGTTATCACTCGCGCCGTTGTCGGAGATGTAATCAGATGCGAGGGTGGCTAGTTCCCTGTTTTCTTAGTAGCTACCGGGAGTCGTAGTCAGATTCATCAAGAGAAAGAGGAAAAGAAAGAGTAAATGCACACCTAGAGACAATGAAATCCAACGGCACAGAATCCGTGCATGTACGTGTAGCGCGTTTGAGTGCATTCCTTCTCGGTACGAGGTTACTAGTCGTGGCCTATACTTCGCCGTCTTTCAATGTGTCGAATGCGGGACCGTGTAGTTCTGATGTCAAGTCAAGTAGTCGAATATAGACTCCGAAGAAGTATCAGTCAGCATCAGAATCGGATACACCTTCAGTTCTTAACTCCAGACGTAGTGCTACATCCTTATGGTCCCAATCACTGCACTGCAACGGTGGCGAACTTGAAGGTGATGTAAGCTACTGTAATAGGTCAGGCCCCGAAGTGGGTTCAGAATCTGCACCCTGGAAAACTCCAGGGAGAAATTCGAGTCTAAGAATCAGACCTATACACCATGATACGTCGTAGGAATACATTTTGACCCTGCACAGAATTCTCGGCAACTCCTGAGAAAAATTATCGGATACCGCAAAACTCACAATGCATCTTAAAGAGATCTCACAGCCGCCGACCGACGCCTACCGACACTAACCGACTCGGATTACGAACGCAGTCTTGAATATTGGGGATATTCAACAGTGGACGTAGCTCCAGGTGACGCCCTCCTGAAGAAATTGATCAGAGGGATATCAAATCTGGTTATTTATACCCGCGCTTTTACAGCCTTGACGGCGGCTCTTCAACACAAACACGCCGATGAAATGAAGTCATGGGAACGTCATGTGGTTGAATGGGAGAACGATCGACGTGATGATTGTCCATATGAAATGAATCAGCCGTCGGTTTCTGGTAAGGAAATTGATATTCGGAGTACAAGCCAGTGACTAATCAAATTAGATTCATTCCCTAATGTCAAGAGAAGCTTAGCTGAAGAAGAAAAGGAGAGAGAGAAGAAGGAAGGCTCTCCTGCAATGTGGACATTCAGTGGCATGATAGTCGATGGGCTTAGTATTGAGGAGGCACAGTGAGCTCGCTTCACACATTATATCATCAGACTCTGACAGTTGCGGAACAGGCGATCAATTTCAGCTCTTACCACGCAAGGAGAGCTCACCGTCTATCAAGAAACCATAGTAGAGGAGCGCCGAACCTTGCTCTGGAAGCGGATACGACGTTTCCGTGATGGACAACTTCAACTTATGGAGTTTCTGAAGGCGAAGGTCGAGTCTATTCCAGACAACCTCGAAGCCGAATCAATCCCACTTCTACTTCCGAGTGGTCTAGATAAAAGCACTCGCGATAATCACCTTTCAACGATAACCATCAACATGGAGCTCCGACTTCGTAACGCCCAATGTTTCGATGCACTTGCGGAGGTCCGGAGCTCTCTGCAAGCTAGAACCTTGGCGTACCAACATTCCACGGCAGAAGCACCGTCGCAGAAAGTATATACACGGTTGAACACGCTGCGATCGCAGATTGAGGCAGATCTAACGGCGAGTATTCAGAAATACCATACTGCACGGACTGCACTTCTGGAACTGAAAGGTCCTGGAGCTTGGGAGAAAGTGTTACGTGTATTGAAACGGGAAGATATACGGGGCATTGGAGAACGGGTCATGAGAGATAATGAAGAAGCGGACTTCCGGAAGGCTCAGAGACGAGCAGGGGTATCTCCCAAAGATATCGAGGCTATACTAGGTGGCAAGACGACATCACTTCCTCTTATCTTTGTGGATCCGACACTCCCATGTGATCCTGGTAAGAGAGAAACGATTTCCTGGGTACATTACACATTTGCAGACACCGCGAGTACCAGTCAAAACCCAGCTGAATTGGTGAATTCTACAGAACTACAAGAAAGTATGTGTTTGTTCATAGACTCATAAGTACCAACTAATTTCATGTTAAGGTTTGCGTGTCGAATGGCTCAAAGCACGAGCACGAGCTCGGCGTGCTAGGGAAGAGGTTCTACTTGTTGATGAGGAAATGCGACGCGCCATTCAATATTGTCAATGGCAATCGTCGTGGTGGAAGGCACAGATTGGGTTACGGGAAAACCTATTGCCATGGATCCAAGAAGGCTTGTGCAGCTATGCATGGGAACAATCAGCTGCGGAGACCCACCGTGCTCAGACGTGGGAGGTGCGACTTGACGGTGTGCGTCGGCGAGCAAGAGCCGTTCGGGAATGGATTGACAATCCCAAGAAAGATCTCGAAGAACTGCTCAAGAACCTACCACAAATCGAAGTCGAGGTACATGTTGACGATGACAAGGAGGACTCGGACGATGATGGAGATTGCTGATTCTATGTTGTAAATATGATTACTTACATGTCTAAACGACGCAGGTAATGGACTGCATCTGATAAGCTCAATGAGTAGTGGGACATTCGGATTGTAGTGCAAGTCAGGACTCGAGGTATCTGAACAGACGTCTTCGTGATATTTGATATTGGAGCTGGGAGCGCCGGTCTGAAAAGACGGTATCAGGGGTTTGTTGGAAAGGAATCAGGCTGATGGTGCATCTGAAAAGAAAGGGAAGTCAGGAACGATTGACTCTGACGTTTCTGAAAAGACTTTGATAATGCGTCTAAGCAAAAAGGCACAGTGCGAATAACGTACCATGCCGCAAACACAGCGCCTTTCGTCTCTCGCCTTTCTCTCCATCATAGTCCGATGTCGTCTGGGGTATTCTTGTGTCGTCGAGATCAGATCCTCTCGCGAATATGTATTCGGGAGTGGTACCCGTGATATGTCGGACAACGCTCAGGCTGTCTGAAAAGACGGATTAGTAGATTGTGCATCTGATTAGAAGGAAATAAGTACATGACGTAGGCTCGACAGTGTCTGAAAAGACTCCGACAGTGAGGCGAATAACGTACCGTGTCCCAAAAATAGTAATTTCCTCTCTCTCGCCTTTCTCTCCGTCGTAGTCCGGTATCGTCCTAGATGTCGTCTTGTATGCCTTAGGGCATTCTAATTTCTCCTCTTGTGTCGATCAAATAGTAAGAGTAGGCAATAATATCCTGTGATATGTCGGATGGTACCGTCTTAAAAGACCCGTGTTTCTAATTAGAAGGGAATACATGACGTACCGAGGTTTGTCTGAAAAGATAGCTACCTAATTGCGTCTGAAATCTGTACCCATCATGTGATTGGACCGTCTTTTCAGACACATTTGCCGCCATACCATGCATCCCCTTTCTATTCCTATGCTCCTTCCTTCTTGTTCACAGCTACTAGCCTCAGAATATCAATCATTACAGGTTTCGAGAGCATGGCTAAAGGTATGGCAAAGGGAGGGAAAGTAATACCAAAATGGTATGTCGCCCGACCCCGGAAACCAGTGTCTGATCAGAGTCCAGACGGATAACGCTTAGGGCGAGCGTCGTCCAATCATGAGGACCCGTCTGAAAGACGGATGCCTAGGATACCAAGGCATTCTTTTCAGAGGCCTACATGGACTCCTCGAATATTGCTATAGGGAATTGAATGCATTATGCCAGTGAATGAACGGAAGTAAAAAGGGAGTATGTGGCTGTGTTATGACTCAGCACACCATATGTGGAAGGTGGACCAGCGTTGTGTTTTGTTTACAGTCACCGGGCGCGACGACCTCGACTCGACTCATACCGATACCATCACCATCGCCTCGTACAGCCCAGGCGCTGAATTAGGACTTCTTGGGTCAGAAAGCCAGATCAGAGGAGGTATAAGGCTGCATAAGTACCGGTGTGTGCAGCCCTACTTTTCCCTATTTTTCTTGGCTAATTTTTCTGTGCGAAGGCCAGTTTGTAAAGCTGAGGCTTGAACCAGGACCTGAGCGAAATCGGAACACGGAATATTTTTGAACGAATTCAATATCTCTCGAGGGACTGACAGAAACCACGAATTTGCCTATCACGACGAGGTACCCCACCCGATAGCTGGTCCAGGTAGCACCAAGAAGAGGAGCACTTCAATCAAATACAGATACGGTTCAATATCCGAGGCCGAGCGCGTGTAGCCGGCTCAGGAAGACGTGTGGAAGTTCTGTTAGTTTTCCCGAAACCATCGAGTTATTCCGTCCGAGTCAATCTTGTCTGTGCTCAACACTAACAGGCAAGAGATAAGCTGTGAACGATTCCACCGCCACCCTGGACTTCGTTCAAACACATAGTACGTGTCTCCTTGCCTGTCGTATGCACAGACTAACGGCACTTTTAGCCAGTAGCTTTCGAACCAAGATCCGAATAGCTAGGACTACTGATTCATCACACAGCACGGAATCTGACACGTAGGCCTTTCATTGCTGCTATCAAAGCGATAGCAAACCCATCTTCTTTCAGGATGTTACCCAGGTCATATTCACGCTCACAAATCACACTCGCTGTTGAAGGACATCCCCTGAAACGGCGGAGGCTGGAGAGCTTCAAGAGTGAGGCGAACCTCCCATCTTCTTCTCAGTCGCGGGCTATCCAACTGTCTCCGTCGCCTTCATGTTCACGTATTCCACCACCTTCTTCCCATGAACTCCGAACTTTTGTCGGGGCTATACCACCTCGCGCAGACTCACCTGTGCCTACAGAACCAGACGCGGATCACGCAGACCGAGCTGACGTCGAGAGGGACCTAAAGAGGAGATGGGGTATTCGCGTCAAGGATTACGCACGTCTACCTCCTCCTATGTCTCCGAGAAAAGACAAAGTCAAGCAAAGGGCCACAGATTCGGACGAGCGAGTCTGGGAGGCATTCTTTGCTAAAGATGCTATGGGCCAATACGAGTGGTTCATGAGCCGCGGAAGCAAGGAATGGCTGATTTTACAATGGGAAGCCACAGAGGTGCTGGAGGAGAGTCAGGAGCGAGACGAGAGGACAGAAGAGGATGTGACAAAGATGCCGCCGCCTATACAGCAGCTCGGCGAGAAATTTCTTCAGTCCAGTCCTGGTCCGAGTCGTAGTCTTCGACCACTGGTTCGCACAACACATAACCCATTGGTAATAACTTGCAAGAGGAGGACTCCATCGCCTCCATCGACTAGTTCACAGCCCGTGTCTGAACAAGCCAGGCCACAGCATGGTTTAACACGCCAAGACACCCAGGTTCTGAAGTTTAAACCGCCTTCGACTGCCACAGCTAACCCACGACGTGGGTTAGTCAGGCACGCACGCAGTCCCAGGACCATGACTTCCATAAAAACTAGCTCTAATTCTGGATGCACGACGCCACCAAACTCCACCGCTTCGACTTGTTTACAAACCCCTAACAACGAAGAATATTCGAAAACACCACTGTTACTATCTCCTTTATTTTTGCAGCGGGAGCAACGCAGAAACATGAGGAAGCACGGGATACCAGGGAAGATATTACACCGACTTCGAGAAATTGGATGGGTCACGGAAGATGAGGCGCGGAGAAGATGGTTAGGGTGCGATTGGGACGAATACCATGAGTATGCGGTCCGAGAAGAGACACGGGGTAATACGCGAAAGCATCAAGATGAGATTGGTTACATGGGCGAGGGCGAAATTGGGTACCCTTACTATGTTATTTGGGGGAGTGTTGGGACTGGGGGATTGGGCTTCAAGAAGGGCAAACGTAAGGATTCTGAAGGCGGTCATATCAAAGAACTAGAGACGGCACAAGAGAAGGAAGAGCCTGAAGAAGAGCTCGCAGAGAGCCAGAACGTCCACGCAACAATGAGCGGTACCATTAAGGACCTTGAGAAGGAGCAGGTGTCTCATGATCAAGAGGACGCGGCGATCACACAGGAGAGTCATGACTCTGGGTATACTGATACCGAGCCAGATAGTGGAAATACGGATCTCAAACCCGAAGAAGAGCACAACCAGAACGTGCACGCTACACTTTCTGGTTCGCTGTCTCCACCTCCCGAGTCACCTCGGGAGCCGAGTTCGTCTACTTCCACAGCCCGTAGTTCACGACTGCAAGCTTCGCCGTCACAAAAAGAGAAAAAAAACAATCCTCTGGCACCATTGTATTTTCATGCTATCGCAGAAGATTCGTCGCTCGCCTTCAATAGGCCACCATCGAGGGACTATCGGAGGCTCCTAGGTGAGCGAGCTGGCGATGTGTGGAATTGGCTGGGAAAATGGGTAAAGTACGGGCGACCTGGGAAAGCCTTTGTGAACAGTGGTTTCTTCGAAAACGGTGCTCTCGCCGGTGGTGGGATCAAAACACAGGGCACGGTTGGGAGGGGTCTCGTGAGGAATGGTACGCTGAGCTCTATACCTGGCCTCGGAAACGGTACCCTTACACATCCGGAGTTGGATAAGGATAGGATGGACGTCGACTCCCAACCACGGACACCATCTTCACCAAAGAGGCTGGAACTTCCACCAAACTGGTTAAGCTCATTGAGTTCGCTGTCATCTAGAGGTTCAGACGACGAAATCTTACCAGGATGAGAAGCTGCCGGCATCCTCTCCGCCTATAATATCTGAGCCATCTCAAGGCAGGAAACAGAGGTTGGCTGTTCCTGCTGCGAAAAAAAACGCAGGCGAGCACGAAGGCAAAGAGGTCATTGAAGAGTCCTGGACGTCGAAAACTGGGTTCAAGAGGAGTGCAAGAACGGGAGGTGGCCCATAGCGTAATGTCATGAGATCGAGTCCGGCATTGGTGTTGGCCTTTGATCATCGTCTGTGACACATAGCTAGTGTTTTATTGTACCTTTACTTTCTCTTCTCCTTTTGTATCTACAGCATACACGCACTCAGGTATGAACACTAGTACACGAGCAATCAATCGGCATGTAAAGACCTGGTGTATCAGCAACTGTGGAAGTCATGTAACAGAAAGTGGTATTATATGTATCAGCCTAGTATCAGCCTGCTGTCCAGCTTGAGGGGCCAAAGTACCGGTGTATTTCTGCAATTTTGAAGGACATGCTCGTTTACACTCTAGTCTACCTACACCTCGTATAGCGAGGTCGACTTCAGCTTTCGCACAGTGTGTTCGCGAGAAAGTCTCAGGTGTGCTAGTTGGTGAAGAATGGACAGGATATACTCACGATCAACACTACAGGCAAAGGGAATGACGGCGGGAAGACATCCTCTGTGCGAAAAGTTCACGAAAAAATAAAACACACCTGAGCGCGATCATGATCTACACCGCATCCGCGGCTATAATTACGGGGGATCCATGCATCAACCTCGTGTTGGGTCTTCTGACACTGAGTTACATGTCGCAAAAGTACTGTACACCGTGCGTAGCACGGGTTAGCTTCTCCCCAGTACCTCGTTTCCTTCCATGGTCCATAGTCCACTGGAATAATCGGCGGTGTCACTGGCAGAGGCAACGTCAATGAGCTCGGCCGACGTGGGCGCGTCCGAGTCGAAGCCTGCAGCAGGTCATCAGCATTAGGCAATTCCTGATATCAGATCCCGTGCTGTTCAACTTTCGTCTTCGTGCCAGGTACGGCGGCAAATACTTACTTACCTACGTTATTCAAAACCAATCGCTGAAACCATCTTTTCAGGCTACCGTGACCTTGTACAGACTCGTACCTCGGGCTCGTGCCCGCCAACGGTCCCCGTTGGTCCACGTTCCACATGTGGACAATGACGCCTTTCTAACTTGACACTGACATATTCTAGGGATTTGGGGTGTAGTCTTCTTTTATCTGGTAAAGGTATTCTTCATGTCGGTCTTCAGGGAGCCATTTGCGTTCTATGTGAGAGTTAGAGTAATTAAGATAGTCCAAGAGTGAAACGCACCGTGTTCGCTGTAGTCGAAAGCATAGGAAAGAAAGACTATTGCCCGAAGTTCCCCGCCTAACGACTCAGACATTTCCTCTCCGAATTCTCATGACTGGGTCTATCTTAAGCTGAAGATACCCTGTCAGAGCAGCGAAGTACTGAGTCAGGGCAGCGATATGGACATGATCGGAATGGAAAGTACCTGACAAAGCCTGTTCAAGTTTGAATAATCCGACAACGGTGTATGAGCAGGATCCTGAAATGATGTTCTTGGATCTTCCGCAGCTCTTGTGTTTGCGAGGCGGAATGTACACTTCCACCCGCATTCTCCAGGATCGTCCGATGGCCTGAAAGAACAGCCCAGTCAGATAATATTACGACACTGATGATATATTCACACGAACACCTACTCTGATAGTATATATCTAATGTCCTACGTCCTCACGACTCAGCTCTGAGCAGTCAACACCCCAATTTTCATGCCATCACTCCACCATAAGAGTTAACTCCGGAGCACTCTCCCTTCTCTGTCCCTCTGACAACATGCAATCCTGAATATAATGAGATATTTGGGGTGTATACGTTGCAATAAGTTCCAGAAAAAAATCCCGAGACTCAATTCAAAGGGGAACATGTAAAATTTTCGAGATTTGCACATTGCCGTCGTGTGCACATCAAAGTGCGGTATAGTAGAAGACTCGCGTCTATCTCTCTGAATCATTTTGCATCCTCGGCCGATTCCAAGACCGTCTAAGCAATTTCCCCCCAGTTAGGTGCTCGATACCTTTTATGCGCATATTCGCACTGGCAGTACTCAGCATGAACCAGTGGAGTAAGCCCTCGAGATGATTCAGGTTTACTCACTGGTGATTAGCCAGGTGTTGTCATAACTGCTGTGCGTGCTGTTCAGGATAAGAGGATTGGAAACTTTCCAATCCAGCGCAGCTTCGCTGATTCTGACCCGGGTAACTGTGTGACTTTGATGTTGCCCTGGAGACCCTGTTCAGACCTTGTTGAATGGGAATGTACGAGTCGCGGGGATCGAAGAGCGCAGCTTTGTTGATTCTGAGCCGAGTAACTGTGTGACTTTGATGTGGCCCTGGAGACCCGGTTGAGTAACAGGAATATTCCCTGGTATTCCTCAATGACATGATCTACATACTACCTATTGACTTGTGTAGACGTCCAGCAATGGTTCAGGGGATTCGTTGCGGCGGTTTCGAAATATGGAAACCCTGTTGCGCGATTGGCCAGAACCGTAGTCGTGATAGAGTGATTGACGGTGATGCAGAGATTTTGATGCATAGAATAGCAGGGCAATATGTCCACCTCGATTAACATTCACGTTCAACGCGCTGAAAGGAGAGTAGATAGCGATTCATTGGTATGAAGGTGATCCAGTTGAGCTGAAGATATCTGATTCAGGGGCCTAGCAACGTCTAGCCCGCCTGTCAAAGGCTGGGCCATGTTTGAAGGAGTAGAAACTGCGTTGTTCGGAATTGAAGCTGAAGAAGCTGAAGGAGTGACTGGGGGTGGGGAAACGACTGGTCCGGAAGAAGGTGGTATAGATGATGATGCTGCCGCGGCTAGTTGGGCAGCCTGGACTTGCGGATGGCTTGAAAGAAACTGAGCGAAGAAGTTGGCCAAGTTGGGATTAGCGTCCATAACGGCTGAGACCTAAAGGCTAAGTTGGCTCAGAGTCAATTTGAACTAGACATCGACGCAAAGGAATCACTCACCAAAGAGTGTGGGCATAATGGTTTTCATCACCATCGTTTCCTTTAAATCCACTCACGGATGACGAACTGTAATGGCTCCAATTCAACCCGGTTATCTACGTAATTTCACTTTAGACCCTTAAGTGCCTGTTAAACCTTTCTTTGTGTACCTATCCTGAGCTCTTCTGAGCCAGCACAGAGAGATTCACCTCCGACAATGGTGATGAAACACAAACAGATCTTTTTATCTACTTAGGTTAGGGCCGCTACATCATTGAGATATATTCAGCAGTAGATACGACGACGGACTTGATAGTTGTCACGGATTACTTGACGTTTAGCTGCCCTTGCAGCGTCCTTTTTTCGAATAGAGTCGTGACTTCCCGAACTTACACCCCCTCTGAGTCGCATAACCCTGAGGGTATCCTCCGAAGGCAGAACAGTCCCATGTATCTTCCGTGCATCAAAAGACCTGAAGAGAAAGGAATCACCACCGTAACAGAATACAGCGCGAAAGTTCAGCTTACCATAGCACGTTAGCTCTTGTCTTGATATAATACCTATATTCCAGCTGGCAAAAGCCAAACTCTGAAAATGATGCATTGGCATCCCATCTGATCTGGGAACATATAGAACGGCAAGCATCTCTGTCGGGATGCAAAGGTGCTGTATATCCCTCACACGTGAAAAGGTTGACGCCATGCTCCCCTACACGTTCACAAACCCTTCCGGTATCTCGCAGCTCTTTGTAAAGTTTCGGATGTAGAAGCTTGGTCACTTCCATCTGGTACATGGAAGCCTGAGAAACGAAACCTTCAACATTAGCGGATATGGATATTTTGGTAGAACACACCTTCGCATGCTTGAACAGACTTTCGATCCCTTCCAGAGTTTCAGCTTCAATTCCAGCGTAATAAACATATTCATCGGCTTTTCTACCACCGGAGGCAAGACGTGCCCCAAAGCAGCGCATGGATCCAGAGTTCCAGCGATCCTTTCCTAAACCCCGCCGAACCGACTTAACTCCACTTTTCAAGTCGATCGTAGCGGCAATTTCTTCCAACACATCTGGGGGAAATATACCGAATGCCACAAAGTCGACCTATGCGGTGTATTAAAGTTAATATCGAACAGAGTGAGTTGTAAGACTGATAAGATACATGCCAAGGGACCACCTTCATATTCACGTACGTAGAAAACCTGTCGATGACACTTCAACAGGGTCTCTTCGTTGGGCTCAATGCAAGATAGACCTAGCTCTTCTGTTGTGTAGATTTTTGTGGGATTCTTACGACCACCACCCTGCAAGTTTATTAAGCTGGAAAACACCAAGTCTAAGGATCAATATTTGACACACCTGTCTTGGTTTCATTCGTTTACCCTCAGGTGCATTGCTAACTCCTGCATTTTCATATTTCTCCCTGAGTTTAGGGTCTCTGTTCAAAGGCATAACCACCTCTCTACGGCATTTCCTAGTCTCGTCGGTCAGATCCTTGCACACAGGGCACGGTACAGGATCTCGGTAACGTGTCGCGCGGCACTGCTTTCTTATCTGTTTTCGAAATGTTTTACGAGCTTGGCGATAATCGCGAGTATGATCGATGATGGCACGTAGGGTGACAGGAATTTCACGAAGCAGGTAAAGTGGTTGACCTGATTCTGGGTCCATGGTATTCTGGAGATTACGTATCTCTTGGGTAAACGTACGAAACACTTGTTTCGGCTCAAGGTCTTGGACCTGTTCGTCTCGATATGAGTATGAAAGCCCAAGGAAAAGGCACCGGAGAAAATGACACTCACTATGTAACCACGAGAGCGGAGGCCCCAAGATAACCAACGATACCAGTCTGATTTAAAGTTATCTTCACTGAGAGCGAAGTATACGAATGCAGGGTTACTGGACTTGGGAATGATGTCGGGAAACTGACACAATGCCTCTAGAAGACTAGTCAAAATATTGGATCCTCCCTGTACTGCGATTTAGTGCCAGTGCCTGTCAATATTGCAATGTGAGATCTCACCAATGGCACTCTCTGAAATCGTGCGTCCCCCATAGTGCTAACTGCTCCGTCATGCCATTCCTTAGGCGTCCAACAGTCAATTACACCAGCCAGAGTTTCTGCAAAAGCATAGAGCCGGATAAAGATGGGTATGTTTAACGACCCATCCCGGAATTGGAACAACGGATCGACAACCTCAGCTATGAATTTAGCCAACCCCGATTGCTGCAATCGGAATGATGGAACCAGCGTTGAGTAGAGTGAACAAGAGTTAAAGACCAAGAAATACCTTCAGTGCCCAGGAAAAAGATCCTGTACGGTACTGCACCGGTGGAACCTTCTTTATCGCTTGAATTGTCGTAGCCAAAGCAGACTGCGCCTCTTGGAACGAGGGACTAAAGAGGTCCTCCGCGAGTTGACCTTTCAGGAGAAAAGGCTGGTGGCTGAGAATGGATCGCAACGATGATTCCCAGAGTTGACATTGCTGAAGGTGATTAACGTAGGTGGCATCTTCTCGGAAAGTTAAATCCCAACTTTGCGAAGGTCGAAGTGGTCTCAGCCTCGGCATTTCCGACTCCCCACCATTGGTTGAAACCTCCATGGAAACATCAAAAACATTATCAGCCTCGGAAGGTGTATTCTCGTTATCAGATACAGCAAGATCCATGGGATCAGCATCGGAATCATCGGAATCATCGGAATCGTCGGAATCAAGATAGTCAGGATCATCAGCGTCGGAATCGCTGGAATCAGAATCGCTGGAATCAGACCAGAGGTATGGCCACTCCCAATCTTCAAGATCGTCGTCGTCTTCGGTATCAAAAGCCGCGATATTGCTGGCAACCTCCAGGAGAGGACTTCGCTGTTTGAAAGGACGCTGATGGGACTTTAAGTCAGTCTGCCTGGAACACTGACTAGAATTCACACACCCGGCCCACAATATGATTCTGCCATATAGCCAGGTCCTCCAATGCCTCGGTTTCCCTTCCGTCCTCCACCAAAAGAGATACGCTGATAATTAGATCGACCATATCGTCAACAGGTACGTCTTCGGACAACTCCTCTTCGCGGCATTTGCTCGCCAGCGACAACCAGCGAATGACTTGATTGATCTGGGATATTCAGAAATCAGAAATCAGTCTTTTAAATGCTGAATAACTCACAAGCGAGTCATTCTTCTTGAAGGTCTCTAACCATCTCTTTCTCCAAGGATAGTACGCAGCATCTGAAGCACTTCGAGTCTTGTACGTTCCTTTCGCCAGCTGCCTTAAATCCTGACTAGCTGCCCGGAGAGTTTCCTTCAGCGGTGAGGAGGATAACACAGGGATGGAAGGCGGTCCACGAGGATATGCACTGAATCGATAAGCTGGGTCGTCGTTCATTGTTGAGGTATTAGCTCACGTTACGAACATGGACGAATCCCTTTTAGATGATCGATAACCTATACTAATCAATCATGTCTGTTGGGGCCTGTTATCTTCTGCTTCAAAGGCTTATCATTCTTCCCCCATAGGTTTCTGTAGAGTTATTGGCAAAGGTGACCCGAGTTCTTGAAGCATGCGGAATTAGTTCATGATGAAGTTAGACAGAAGCTTATCTCTTGAGATTTGTATGTACGGCAATAGCATCAAAGACATATTGAAGGGTTTTACATAACGATACTTGATCAATCTATGGTTACCAGATCACTGAGCGCCCCTAGTGGAGCTGAGATGTAAAGGTGCAGAGGTGAAGCGAACCAATCACATGAAACAAAAACCCTCTAGCCTTAATATAGACTCAGATACACCATATCTGAGTAATCTTGATTCGAACCGTCAGACGGGGGTTGTTGGCGGTTAATTTAGAACTCTGTTGCGTTAAAAAGAGCGTAGGTTCTTGCGTGCATCACCAACGCAATGCTAGCCGTTTGTTCTGTTCGACGGACTGAATGTCGTGTTAGGTCATGGTGGTGACATCGGAATGCTATGGGGTTCGTTCTTGCAAAATATGAAGGGGAGATCGTCTGATTTGATGCACACAAAAGCGTGAGTACACTGGGAGCGAATTTGGCATCGCGCAGAAATGATAGTGACTTCTAGTGTATTCCGAGTGAGGGTTGTCGAAGTTTAGGGGTTGAGACGAGGGGTCAAATTTGGGAGTCTTCGGTGGTTGTTCTCGGGTAGAACCGAGGTGAATCGAATTGGGGCTGTTTCGCTATAGGTGATGGGTGACTGAAAGCTTATAAGGCGTTGGTCACGTTGTATCCTTCATTATCGAGGGTGACCGAGGGAGAAGGGGCTGAGTATACGAGGGATGAAGAAATACGAGAAGAACAACCTAGTAAGTGGCTGAGGTATGGGGAAAAGCCGCGGACATCGCTGCCCACTAGTCTCGCTTACCCGACGGCTACAGACACCCTAAAAGGGAACCCGTCTGTAGCCGTCTGGGACATAATCGCCCAGGAACATGGGCAGCTGAGTTCGGGGTTTGCCGTGGTCACATCACGCAAACTCAGCTGTCTTTTGCTGCTTAGCGCTCTCAAAGCGCCGGGCTCAGAGACCATTCTTTCGCTCATTCTTGACTTTCCTTGCTTCCTTATTCAAAAATATTGGATTTAGTACACTACTTTGCAATATGTGCATGATTGCTTCCCTGTCAATGTAAATACGTCGCATCATTCAGGCCACGTTGGGTGCCGAACGTCATGTAGACGTCTTTTCGCAGTGCAAAGACATTTCTTGTCCCAATAGCTCAACACATTGTCAGCTTTGAAACAAGTCCCTCTAATACATTTACTGGCAAAAATCGCTTGGATTATCAGTGCTCGATATTCAATGTTCGGCCCAACACAAGGTCGGCTCCCTTTGCTCTTCAAGCTTCAAAGCTTCATCATGGGCCGGAGATCAGAACTGAATTCCAGTGAATAGTGCACATATCCTAACTTTTTATTCAACTGATTGCGTGAACATTAATTCTCTCCACACACTCACCGCAGACATCCTGCAAATTTTACAGCATGTTGATCATGTAATACTTGACTCAACCATCCCAAGAGGCATATTCATTGTAATACATAGATATGTACACTGCTTATATGAGAGGTGAACTTGCATGGTCGATAATGAAAGGAAAAAAGGTCTCTGAGCCCGGCGCTTTGAGAGCGCTAAGCAGCAAAAGACAGCTGAGTTTGCGTGATGTGACCACGGCAAACCCCGAACTCAGCTGCCCATGTTCCTGGGCGATTATGTCCCAGACGGCTACAGACGGGTTCCCTTTTAGGGTGTCTGTAGCCGTCGGGTAAGCGAGACTAGCTGCCCACGATGCACGCGTCATCGATTCATCACCGGAGACGGACCGCTGTTCCTCACGTTGTCGGGGTCTCGATGACAAAGAAATTCCTTCTTTTCTTCTCCCATCATGACCTTTCATATCACGGTTATCATTCTCTGGTGCGTTCTTAGTCTTGTTCGCGTTGATTTTTCCCTGTTGACGCTTTATTTTCGACTTCTTGTAGCTCCTCTCGACGTTGCAGGCCCTGGCTCGGAGCCGCCGCTGAAGGCTGAATATAGAACCTTTAGAACCTTGGGAACAGACGGGTTGGGCCACACTGAAGGCAACCGGGGTTGACGTCTGGTGAGTATTTTTGACTTTCGGGGCTATCTCGTTGACTAATCGAATTGTTTATCCGAAAACGACAGCTTGGGGGCGACCACGATAGGGTGGTTGACTGGTCTTTCGTAGTATGTCCCAGCCTATTCGTTTGACATTCTTTTGCTGATACTTGCAACATCGAATTCTTCAGCATTCATGCGTGAAACGCCAGACCAACAAAGAGACAAAAAGGGCACGTAAAAGGGGTGTGAAACTGAGGTATGGACTTCGCGTTCCCTCTGTTTTGTCGATGTAGACTGATTCGTACACCTTTATAGCTTTCGATGATACTGGCCTCCTGCAAGTGCACAGGAAAGGGTTTGTATATGCACGAGAACAATGCTCTAAGTTGGAATGTACGCGATTGGTGCCCGAAACCATATCTGGTGAGTGTGTTGTTGTCTTTGTGCTCTGATTCCGTTGAGTGTTCGATCCCCTAGACTTGGTTACCCCTTCAAAGTCAGTGATGTATGCCTGTGAGAGTTGTACAAGGTCATGATTCAAGATGGCTCGTCCTGTTTGAGGTACGCTCCATTTCAATCCTTCACCGTTCTTTTGCTGACACCCGGGGTGTCGGTTTATCCAAAACAGGGATTGCTTCGCGAGACTGAGCGAATCAGCAAAGATTTTAGCGACGAACGTGAAGGTGAAACTGGAAAATTGCGAGGAGGATAGCAGAGGGGTGGACATCCGAGGTATGGTGTCGTGGTTCTGCCGTTATGATGACGTAGGCTGATATTTGAACATTCGTAGTTTTCCTCGATATGGCTGATGTCGGATTGATACTGGGGACATCGATGCAAGAGACTTGTTCGAACCATTGCTACGAGGATGAACAGCTCCCTTTCTCAGTCCACCCTCACAAAAGCCTCGGAATCTCGTCGAGCGTTATTATTCACTATTCGGGATACTTGCCCAGCAACCAGCTGTTGTCAGAAGGAGCTACCGACCCGTCGAATGACAATGTATACCGTGGGATATTGGCTCTGGGAACGATTCGTTGGATGAGAGGTTCATGGGAGCAATAATTGAGGGACTATGCCAACGCCGGTACCTGCCCGTGACTGAGGTATGTTATGATTGAAATTTCGGCTGTTTCTTGCGCTGAAATCACTTTATCTCTTTGATAGTCACTGTATATAGCCCGGACAGCGAAGCATTGTGACCACGCACGTCGGTAGTTTGGCCTCACAATCACTACCTAGAACTTAAAACGGTGCCAGGTCATTCTTCGCATCCCATCTACCACGATCAGTCGAATGGCCTAGTACACTGTACCTCCACAGTTACCTGGCAAAGGAGTGAGGAGCAAAGAAGTTGACAAATCGTTTCTCGTCGTCGAATTCGTTTCTCTCAGCTTCTTCCATTTGCATGCACCGGATTACAAGGTATGAAATTCATCATTCTGCCTCGGGCTCTGTAGTGATGTTGACATGGCCCTGTTATCTCTAGTTTTCTCTCCACACCACATCTCCCACTCTAAAGGCCCCATCAACGTAGCGCAAATACGGATGGAAATTCATGTCGAAATGCCCGCTCACTAGAACTGCCGCCTGATACATGTAGAGTCAAAACATTGCAGCTAGAAATCGTGGTAAGAGCCTCCGTTTCTAATCCTTGTGACTCTTTAGCTTAATCTCGTCTCCACGCAGACCCCACTCCTTTCCTTTCAAATCATCACATGCTCTTGCTCGAAAAGGCGCCAGTTGTACGATGGTGCAACGAGGAAATGCTGCTGTAAGAGCTCTGTCTATCCTTTCCTTGATAATGCTCAAGCGCTCCTTGTAGCCAAGTTTTTCCATCCTCTGCCCATAGAATCCTCTTCACACCGACACTCCTCACCCTTTCAATCACCTGCAGCCCATTATCAAGGCTCTCGTTGATCGTCCTCCAAACCTACAAGAACGCGACAGCATCATGCTCGTTCCTTCCATTGCCCTCCCTTCAAGGCGAGCAAGGAAACTTCAAACACTTGGTGTGCCAGTGTAGACAAAAGCTCAGGACATGGGTGCTGGCGAAGTGATCTCGGTGTAAACGTACTGCATTCTGGTGCTCTTCACCCAAATTTAGTCTTGATTTATGCTCTAGTACACCTGCATATTCTTTTGACCGCTTTGATATCACCTTATTCCTCGCTACACCCCCCCTGTTCTCTATGCTCCACTGTGCTAGAAATGTACTCCATTCGAACTTGAAAGCAACGTGATCAAGTGAAGTGGCCTCGCGGAGGAGGCAGCTCATACCCTTTCCATCCGCTCCACTGTTCAGATTACACATCCATGGCCACTCCTCTTTTCTACCTGCGAAATAATTCACCTCGCCTCGGCCGGTGTTTTCTCATCGTATTACACGACGAACGGTCCATCGTGCCGAATGGAAAGACCAAAGTAATGGTCGCTGCCTGGATCTGGGTTAGAGTAGTGGGTACACACTTTGGGTTTCCTACTGTGTATGCGGGAGTGGGGAGCTGGCATTAGAATCTAGGCGCTAAACTTGATATCCTTGAGCGGAGTTTAGCGCCGAGTTCTATAAAACTACTGCCTCCTCAGTGATGGTAAACCAGCACCATCACGATTTCCTGGTGTGCTCTGGAATATCTTGATTAGCAGAACGGAAATGTGCTTAACGTACTTGAGCATTACATGGTGGAAAATCACCTTGGAGGATCGACTGATTGGCATGAACTCCAATATGCAAGTACTAGAAGTCTCAGGAACAGTTTCATGCCGTACAGATGCGAAAGATCGCAGACACTCCGGGACATTAGGGTATACCTCTTCCACAGGATATGGACCCGAATTTGAATACAGCTGCAGCGCTGCGATGACTCCGCTGGAAGCTCGAACGTGAAGGCACATTCACAGCAGGGAAAGAAGCCGCGTATTGACCTGAAAGCCGCGACCTGCTAACACAATCCGGAACAACAACGCAAAGAATAGGTATGAACGACTCACATGGAAATACGATACTGTAGGCTGCGTTTGAAGAAAGTCCTACGAGTGTACTGGATAGCTGAGGTTTCATTAATTTCATTAGCGGGTTTCAATAGCAAGATAAGTGGTTCACGTCATGGAGTCGCCTATGTCGAGGATCTCGTAAAGAGCGCATGCGTATTTAGAAGTGTTAGTCGCAGGAGTCTTCTCAACCGTGACCCGAAGAACACTTCAAAAACTTGAGCATAGATTCGGAAAGGGGTGCACCACGCACATCGAGTTGTATTTTTCGTTCCTGGTAGTACACCTGTCACCTACCATGATTAATGGAAGTTTGCCATACAAACCTAAGCTGTACTCGCTCTTCGTGGTGATGGCGCAGCCCGCTAGATGTAAATCAGAGAAAGGATAAGGATCTGAAAAATTTCAGGTTATATAGATGATATTACACTCATTACCTTCTCTAGGACGTGATGTATCTCATGTAGTGTAGAAACCAGTAGTTATGGCTTGAAATTTGGATAAGCTCGTTTTATAGGTACTCGAGATGCTACAGCACTTTGACAGCACTACAGTGCCCTCCGGTTTCGGCACTGGGCAGAGCAACTAATGACATTACTTGCATCTCGCGCATAGAGGTCAACAGCATTCGTAAACTGTGTTCGCAAGAAAGTGTCAGGCGGTGCTAGTTTGTAAGGAACGGCAGCGTGGCTGAAATCTATTCACGAGTGTACAATTAGAGGTGCAAGGGATAACAGGAGAATATCCCCTGCAGGAAACGTGTGAACGACAGAAGACCCATACATCTCAGCACTGCGGTTTAATTGCCGAACATAAGTATGTACATACCTTTTGTTCCCGGAACCTTGGTTCAGCTTGATCTTTCCGGGAACATTTGTTAATCCCATCAACGATAACGACATTACGACCTTTTTTGCCCAATCCTTCGAGGAGATTGAGCAGAAACTGCTCAGCCTGTGTTAGAAACTTCCGAACCCGCCCATGGATGCGACTGTGTCACGGTTACACTCCGAATCTGACTCCAGTGGATGTATCCGAATGAGTCGCATAAATGCAGGCAGACACTGAACAATGGAGTATAATGGTAGATGTATAGACCATGGATTTTGACAGGCCAAATCACCTGTCCAAATGTTTGTATGGACCGCTCCAAATACACTCTAATTTTGCTTTCGGATAACACCGCTAGGCCGTTCGCAGCAACAGGCAACAGCCCAGAAGGGAAAGGATAGATTTCGGGTATCAACCCCTAGAAGAACCTTAACCCAGAATAGATGCTGACGTCTGGGTATCATCCATCATGCATCAGATTGCGAACCCTGAAACTTGGTGACATATGACTATTGCTGGCGGCCGAAGCTCTTCCACCTCCCTCCATCTCAAGATTAAATGCCTCTACCTACACTTGACGATGTACTCCAATTCGCTACCCGTATGGACGTCAGCGACCCATGGGAAGGAGATCCTCCAGCGTGGCTACAGAAAAAACCGTCAAAGAACCTTCAAGCAGTGGCAAGGCTGCTATGGTGGATCGATCCCAATCTTCTCCAGCAGGCATCCTCCTGCCCCTGGAACAAGTACCATTCCCTACAGATTCACATGACTCCAGACTCTCAGTTTGGAAACGTAAAAATTTACAGCGTATGTTTCCTACAGATATATTCTCCTGTTAGTAATTGCTCAAGTATCTTAGTGGGACAAATGTTCATGCTGGCGGATGAAATACAATCTTGAGAAGCAAAGCCGGTCACTTCTTTTGAGTGGTTATTTGCGGTGGAAATCCAGATTGTCGGGAGAAGGTGCGTAATACAATAATACTGCCAGAGCCTGCATCTTGAAGATGCTAAGACATCCTTTCAGATCCGGTGGGGGGCAAAAAACGCCGAAAGATAAGCGCCAATCAGACCAGTGCCAATCAGACAAGCACCGACTCCGACCAGACACAAGGTGAGGAGCAAGTACTCAGATGCTTGATGCTACTCTTCTCATGGTATGCAAGAATCGACCCAACCAGTCCTCGACCTAAGCCGGTTTGCTTACAATGGAGATATGGACGAACCTCGAGCTCTAGCTCCTAAGGCGCCGGTGGTATTGTATCATGATCTAACAGTAACAAAGCAAAAGTCTCTTGGTAATGATCCACCACTGCGAGGTGAGGATCAGCTCTTCAGATGTTCCAAACTGCTATTCTCACTGTGGGTACTTAAGAATCAGCTCCGGAGTCAAGTCTGCGTACTGGGGCCTCAAAGGATAAGTCCCAAGATTGCAGGAACACACCAATTTTATACCGCGATCTCACAGTACGAAAGAGGCTGCCAAAGCCGAGTGCTGGTCCCACTACTGCCTCTTCCCATCGTCTCCAAGGTTTCCATCCAAAGCAAGACGTACCAGGTGGCTCGGAAGAGTGCGAAGTTGAAGTGGTGGCTGTTAAGAAACGTGTTAGAAAAAGGAAGGAGAGGTCCCCTTCTGTAGAAGTACTGCCTGCGCCTGCACCTACCAAAGGACAAGCAAAGGGCAAAAATGCTAAATGAGCTGTTGTTGAGCAGACTTGTAAATCTTCTTGGCCCTAGTTGTAGCTAGCAATTGGCTAGCAAATTCAATCTGAACTTGGATCATGTGTAGCAAATCAAGGAGCAATAATACGGAAAAAGCATTGAATTGAATAGGTGCTTAGCTATTTCGTCGTGAAATCAGGCTTCATTTTCGTTGAGAATTGGCCCGTCAAGCTAGCCGTCAAGTTTCAGGTCCTGTATCCAACTAAAATAGGACATAGCGATGGAATTCATCTATTTTAATTACTTACGCTAACTAATTCTACAGCGTGGTCATCAATCCCAGCAAGTGCGAGTGGTGGGTGTGGCGGTGAAGAGGTGGAGGCGGAGGCAGTGTGGCACACGTGATGCACCTTGATGCACCTGGCGCTATGCCACGTCTCTTTTTCTTCCGTGATTTCTTCTCCGGTTCCTTTAACCCGCGCTCTCACGTCCCGGACTGCTTCATCCCTCTAGTAGCATTGCTGTGGTCCGGTTGCTGAACTGCGTGGGTGGAACCCAGACTGACTACAGTTCTCGGGAATATTGGGTGCGTATGTCTTTCCAGTTCCTCAGACATCTAGCGCTAACGACGGTGAACAGGCCAATGAAAGACTACATACCGAGCAGCTCTGGCAAGAATGGAGATGATGAAGGAAGCAAAAACGAACTCGACTTTCCCATATCAGTCGTTCAACAAACCCCGATGAAGCAGGCGACGATGGTGTCGGAGACAGCGAGCCTGGCGAAGCAGAGGAAACAGACGATATTGCTACCTTTCGCGAGGCCGAGAAAGCGGAGACGAGAGATATATGGAGACGAGGAGACAGACTATGAGCAGAGTGTTTTGCACGGTACGTTTGCTTACTCTTGACTTTTTTGTGGTCGTGTTTACGTTGCTGGGCGTTCTTAGAAGACTCGCCTTCGGTCCGAAGACTGCAGTTATCACCTTGAACTTTTTTGGAGGGCGTTATATCGAGTCCGTATTGACCTCCTCGCCAGGGCTATCTTCTCTCAACGATTGTCGTGAGGTTGAACTTTCGACCCTCAATTGCAAGCTTGGATGGAAAATTGGAAGGGGAGATGGCTTTACGAGTGTCCTGGCGGCTACAGTGAACGATCCAGTGGGGATGATGTTGCGTCGTATATCCCCAGTGAATCTGGTGAATTCACTGTACACCTTCCTGGCGCTCATGGTGTCTTATGACTCCCTTCGGGTTTTCTTGCGTCACGACGAAACCTCGATCCTTTTTGTGAAGTCAGAAGTCTTCGGCGCTCCTGCCGGGTTTTGCATTAGTTGGCATGACAACGAAGATAACGGATCCCGCAGTTGGTACGTCTCCCGTTCGTAGCATTCATGCATGACACTGAGGGACTCGTTTCACAGACTTTTAAACGGAACAGGCGTTCATCTGCGAAATACCAAAAATGTTCGACACGAGCCGAGATCCGGAAGCTATTCGCGTATTACATTCCCTCGTCCCAACGCTCCGGGATCTCCTTATTATACCGAAACCTCTTTCCGAAAGGATTCCTTGGAATTTCAGTTCCTACGCGATCTTATCGAAATAATCCAACGAGTCCCGACCTCAGAAACTGCTGGCCCCATATCAACTCCAGTTTCGATCGTCTGTACCATGTTGTGCGCCACGACAATGGAGACCACCGAGTTCTTGTGTCGCAAAGTGCTTGTTGACCACCTTTCACTATCAAGAATCCCGGCGCGTACACAGACTTTAGAAGTGCCCAAGTCGAGGTCGGTGACTTGACGCTATTAATATATTCAAGGCTGATTGAGAGTTCAGTAGCTTCTGTCATATATGCCTTACATCAGGCAGCTCAGAGTTCGGCGAGTGCCCTACTCTTGCTGCAGTTCGGCCACTTCAGGGCTGTCTTTCTACGTCCACAAATCTTCCAAAGGTACGTGTTCTCACTTCACCGACTCGGAACATGTAGGTGAACTTTTTTTTACCAGCTGCTAGGATTTGATAGCGGTCTTGAGTCCTCGTTCCCAATATCGACAGGCTATTCGACGAGAGGATTCTTCTAGGCACTGGGCTGGGAAAGGAGATATGCTCTGGTACGGTAACACGCTCCTCTAGCCCTCGTTCAGTCTTCTTATGTGATTATAGAAGGGGTGTCTACACGGCTGTCGCAGATCTCTTCCAGCATCTTCATAGCTAGCTCACGTTCCCTCAATGGACAAGTCTTGTTCACATGCACCTGCACTGGTATGGTAATGTGCTGCTCTAGCCCCTGTTCAATTTTCTTACGTACTTATAGAAGGGGTTCAAGCTTCCCTCAACCTTGAGAGTCGATCGAACACATCATGGACTTTACGGTGCCTAGAGCGCTGAATGCACATGCACTGTCATCAACCAGAAGGTCCACTACTTCATCGAATATATCACCAGCTACAGCCTGGCTTCCTACTTGCTACAGAACGGATCCCCTACCTCCGCTTGGCCTGGGCGCTTCTCTCTCATGACTTCGACGTGCTAGTCTCCAGTGGAGATTTGGCATCATAGCCGTCGCGCACGCCCACAGTGGAATCGGAAGCACATGCTGTCACTGCTGCGGATCAGGTTGTGCCCATTATGATACGTATATTCGTGGTTGTCGACAGCTTCCCAACATGGAGACCGACATGCAGTGAGGCATATCATTCATACGACAGCTTATTGACAAATCTCGGTGGAGTTCCTCTTATTCATCAACTCCATCGCCGCGCACCTTCGGTTATGGTCGATTACCCTGGAGAAGTCTCGCTGAAGCTGATTCATGGGACATTGGTAGTACCAGTAAACCAAACCCCACAGGGTCAAGCATCAGGAAGTGTTGACCATGATGCTAGAAGTGGGTTCGGGAAAGACTTCACTTTGATATGTCCACGGCATGCCAGGTGCGACTCAGAGCACCGTGCGTCATCCTCCGTGCGTCATCCTCCGTGCGTCATCCTCACTCATTGTCCTCTTCAACGCCCGTAACCCCAGGCCTCACACTTCGCCTGAAAATCTTTGGTGGGAGTGTGAGGTAAGGCAAGTTGAGAGAGGAAGGGAATTGCACCGAGAAAATTGCATGAAGGACAAGGTATGGATTGAAAAATTCTCCGGATATACGAAGTGGAGCATGTTTTGTATGAGAAAAATTCCGTATATACGCCCACGAATGCTCTCTAATCCCTTTCCCGTTCGTCATCACCATAATGATTCATTAATATTTCTACGCGCTACGGATAGACTGCCGCCCTTAAGGCAACATTGCCGTTTTACGCAAATATTTATAAACAGGAGACGCACATCACGATAACAGATATGGATAAGCGCTAAGCAAGTGCATCAGCCTATGTCACCCTATTTCGGGCGAAACGCGAATAAGGGTCCTTTTTGGGCGAATTTCATGTATTTCTACAGGCCCAGTGAATACCAGATCGATCTCCGAGTCAGTCACACAAGCCATCTGTCTACTATACATTGACGTGTTCCTCTCGACACGGGTCTAGCAGGGTTAAAAAAAGGACCGAACTCGATTCAGTGTCGGCGGTCGCCGACCCACCCTCGCTAGTTCATTTATTGAATACAATGTACTTCTCAAAAAACCTCAACATCTAAACAACAATGGGTCAGTCCTAAGCAAGCTGATTATGAAACTTGACATGCAAACCTTCTGTGGGAACTTATCCTTTGCAACATCAAGTTTAGTGTATACCCTTTGACGAGTTCTCCTAGAAACTGCTATCAATTGTCGGTAAGCTCAAGGAAACAGTACTCACAGCCGAAAGAATACCACCAGAGTATCAGGATGCCAGTCAAAAGTTTTGATGCCCAGTGACTGAACAACTGAAACTGGTTCAACTGTTTCAACTTTCAAGACCTTGTCTTCCCAGACACTCCGATATGCTTCTGCGGATATGTGGGTGGGTATCAGCAGTTCCGCATTATTCATTTCCACATCCACATCCAAGACTCCAGGTCTAGTTTGATATTATCAATGGTAAGAACACCTAATCTGTGTCAATCACTATTTCATACCTGCAGTTTTCCACATCATCTATTTCACTATCACTCTCAAAAGGCGAGCTCATGGGAGAAGTTGATGAAAAAGCTGGGTCAGGGTCGCAAAGTTTACGTTCCATGGCAGGTGTCATCCACGCATGACGATGAGCGCAGCGCTTTCCTCACCGTTTCCCACGAAGGCCAGCAATTCTTTCATCCATCCTTCCCCAGTCCTCGTCATTATCTCTTAACCTACTACAAATCCACATCTCTGGACACGTCTGGTCTTCACTTCTGATTGACAAGAGGTCATGGGTCATTTCTGCGAGCTTCGTCCCACGGCATGTTGAATTATAACCCATCACTTCCAGGCCATGCTGGTATCTTAATTCAGCGTTGTTGGTCAACTGAAGGAACTGTTACTTCTCTCGAAGTCGAGGGATCATCGGCGTTGAATACAGGTATGTACCGTATGTCCGAGTCTGTCTACCCATTTGAACTTAGGGAAGTCTCACAGTTAACTCGTATATCCGGGAGGCTCCATCGGGATGGCGCACTTATTACCGTACCGTGGTCACTTGATAGTCTGGCGGAGCGGGCGACTGGCGAGGAGAATAGGTTTTTTAGTTGTGAGTACCTCGTTCAATATGCATTGGTACCTTTCACCAGACTTAGATTATAGCACTTCAAACAGATGTTTGGGCTTTCCTGTCGCCAGAACCAGATACAAACCATGAGCCGATCCGAGTTTCAAGATGCAAGGGTACGCCACGACTCTCCGCTATTCGTCCTTATTGCTTACTGGTCTTTACCATGTCCAGCTCTCGTCATGCTCTCCGTCCTCCCACAAGACCAATACAGGCCAAAGCTTGTCCCAATCAGACTCTCTGCATACTCGAAGTTATTGCGCCAAATATACTGTGAAGGATGGATTCGACGGATAGGAAATCGAGAATGGATGAGGTATCTTCTTCCTTTCCAGCCAGCTATAGATATCGAGGTGCGTGAACTGTTTTTCCTTTTCTTTATCTTTAGCTATCACTATCATGCATTAGAACGCGAACCAAACGGAACCTATCGCCTTGCTGGACAGAAGACACAAATGACAATCTGATCTCTCCGACGCTCTTGTCGATTGCTTACCCTACACGAGTCATTCTCTCTACACTCGTAAGGGAATAAGCATGTTTTCTGTTGTAGATTTCACCACATTCGGGAGATCCGTCCATGCAAAAAAACACTGGATTTTTGCGTGTCAGTTTGATAGATGACGCGCGGGCCATAATTATACTATCGTCGAGGGCCATACGATAACACGGAAACGATGTATTGGAGGATTGCTTGGACCCTACTGGAAGTCATATCATGGGCGGAACTTGACAAGGGCGACTGGTCAGAGTCTTCCTTTTGTCTTTCGTTGGTCTTTATACTGAAAGCGCTTCCATTCAGTTCCTACCACATACTCTTTCCTTTGTCATTCCGTTGGTCCTCTTACACTAAATTTCGATGGTCACTCTACACGCGTATCATATATCTACGCCTTTTCAATGACCGGACCCCTTTGCACCCCTTTGTCGCACCTATTTCTTTGTTGTGATTCGACATCTTAGTCCATTATGTGGTCGTTGCATGGAACAATCCTCGGAAACTCGAGATCTATTCATGCAAGGCAACAACCCTGGCCAATGGATTGTCCTATCGGATATAAATTCCTCGGCATTACTTCTGGCATTCTCACATTCACCCTTCTCAGCGTTGTCTCTTCTTCAACTGATGGCGAAACAAAGTCACAAATCTGCATTGTTTGAGGAGGGGGTTTTACTAACCATCCGAGTCATCCACAGAAACTCGTATTACCTCGCCTAAAAATCGGCGTTCTCGATCCAAGTCCAAGCCACTCAATCCAGCAAAAGCGCCACGCATGCAGGGGTTCCCACTTCGGGAGCTACCGGTGGATGTTGGTTTCAAAGTGAGTGACTGACACCTTGCCTAATACATCCAAGAGTAGTAACAACTCACTATAATCCATAGATACTCAGTCGTCTCAGGTCATCTCTCACCGAAGGATGTTATCGCTTACCGAGGTAAATACCGAGATTCGCTCGATCCTTCTGGCTCCAAACGCCGCTGGTGTATGGAGAAGTGCTCGGCAAAGATGCTATGGAGATGCTCCTGCTCCGATTGAAGAAGTCTCTGAGCAACGGTGGGCGCGGCTCCTGTTTGACGAAGAGAGAAAGTGCGAGGTGAGCAATATTTCCTCGTGACCAAGCTATATTCACACCTTTCTTCTATCTAGGTCTGCGGCATACAGAAGTGTATTTGTTTGCACTGTGTCGCAGAAACGTACGTCTACCAAGGATGAAATTCAATCATATCGCTAACTTTCTCCTTTGAGCTAGTGGTATCAAGTGCGAGGATATTGTAGCAAGCTATCCAGGCGTGGAACCCTTCGTGCTGGAGGCCGTTCCTCGATTGTCAGGTACATTCCTTGAGCTATCGATGAGACCGCAGTTGACTCTATTGGGCAGGTGCCACACCTGAATAGGAATACTGTGGATTCTATCCTAAGCACGAACTGGACTCGGACACGATAATAGCTAATTTTCGAGGATTGAATCATGTAGATGCAAAAAGGGACTACCTTGCGGCCAGGAGGCAGTTTCTTCTGCGGGTCAAAGAGGTAAGCCTGGTCCATGATCGTCCGGTCACCGGTAATTTCAGCTCACATTGCAAAGGTTTCGATAGAAATCAGGAATTGGTGGCTAAGGGAAGAAGCGAGACGTTCGGAGGCTAATAAGGTACTAAGGAGCAAACGACTTGCGAGGTAGGCCAGCCTTCTCAGAGATGTTTTCAGGATCTCACCCTGTTATCCAGCAGTGTCAAACGCCGACTTGCCAGAAGCTATCTGCCGCAGCTGGGATAGAAAACGGCGTTGGGATTAGACGGAGTTAGGGACGAGTGGCAAGGAATCATCTCTGCCCACTCCGTGCGATGGAACCATGAAGAAATTGTGGAAGGTTCTTGTTCCAAAGCAAGTGGGTGAGAGCGTGGGGTCGCAACCTTCCCGTCGTGCCTACGTACGTAATGTCAACTTCCATGAGGCTGTTGTGCGGTATTGTCTGGGTATGAATGAAGGATAGTGCATAAGGTGGCGAAAGGAGGAAGGCATGGTACAGGATACATGGCATAGTTGTTAATACGCTTGTTCTTCTTACTACTTGTTAGTAATCGACCGTCATGTCGGCTGTTCAAGTCTTTCTTGTTACTTACCTTTTTGTTATTAGTCACCTGATGTGATTACGGAAATGTGCCGTAAGCCTGTCTAACTAGACAGCAAGGCCCACAACCACCCGCCAAGTCTAGCTAGACGGCCTGGTTGATTTACAAGGCCGTCTAGTTAGAGGGGTACATCCTGTGTTGAATTGGCGTGGTGTCTGACGTCTACGAGTAGACACTACGTGTCTTCGGATCCCATTCCAACAGCGTGAATGCGAGGTAGCCGGTGCATGGGGTACGGAAAAGGACACGGAGAGGGAGTAAGGAAAGATAGGTGAATCCTGGAAATGGGGTACGACGAGGTAGAACTCATGTTGACGGCAATTTCAGATGTTCAAATGGGCCATTTTGACGGACGTGCCGTGGAGCTGATGATCACGACAACAGCGAAGCCGCAAGTACTAGAGGGGGGAATCGGTAAGGTGCCGAGGTTTCGGATGGAAGGAAAAGAAGCAGTGCGGAGAGTGTTTCTGAGGAGCGCCTTGGGTGTGTGGAGAACGTTTTCGGTCTCATCGCCGGCGGCGGGTGGTCAATATCATGCTAAACGTTGGGAACGGCTGTTATATGCGTTCGCCTCCTGAAGCTTCCAGTTAGGTTTTGGTGAAGGGATGTGAAGAGATTGAACTGGCATACCTCGAGTTGGCGTTACTAGTATTTCCAGAACCCGGTATCTCTGAGCCCTCTACATCACAAAACAGCCTCTGCCAGTCTTCGAGAAGGATGATTCAGACTTATGACTGGGTTATGCTGGTGTTGTCGTGCGAGATGAACATAGAAATGGGGCCCTTTAAATTTGGGTGTAGCAGAAGAGATGCGTTACTGAACGTACATAGGGAAAAGAGACATCAAAACCAGTGTTGAGATTGTCTACATAGGCTAGTCAGCTTAGAATCTAAACGAGGGAACGAGTAAGACTTACGAGTGCCTCTGGATGAACCTGCGAAAACATAACCGCTGTCCCGGACCTTGAAACCATCCGTTTTCTGCGAGATTTGACTATGGCCTATTGACAGAGCACATCTTCGAGCCTTGATTTGTCTGGAGAGGAATGGGGCTAGGAAAGGCTGGATTTCGTCGCCGCTGTCATTGAAGAAAAGTGCAGGTCTGTTTGTTCTTGGCAAACAGGACAGCCGGGTAACCGGCTAATGTATTACCGGCGCTCCTTGAACTCGAACGCCCATGTCAATTTACACTCCAGCAATCCTTTGCCATTCTATTTGGATCAAGTGTCGAGGTAAGCCTTTGAACGTGATCATTCCTGCTCGATATCTTAGCTTTACACCAGGGTTTTAATCCCGAACTGATTCGGACGCTTGGACTCAGGCTCAAACGTGTAATTCTCCGAAGAACACTTGACTCTACACAAGGTGGCGCTCGTGTTCCCACTTTATTTCTTATTCCCGGTATTCTAATGCACGCCTACTGGATCTAGACTTCTTTGCACCAGAAGTCAGCCCCTTCACTATGTGACTGATAACTTCGATACCAACGTGCACGTCCCTGACAGCGCTCGACTCTCCTACATGTCTCAAGCCTCAATATGGGTATCACAGTAGTATGTGGAGTACAGAGCAGTCGCATATCCTCCAAGTGAGCGACATTAAAACACGAGACTGACACGCATCTAAGGAAGCACTTTGAGCGTAAAAGTTGGAGCCTTACAATCGCATCGTGGTAAACATCTTGCGGGCACGCAACATCGTTGGAGTAAGTTCAAGTTGGAGCATATTTGTCTTGGGCTTAAAAGTACATGGTTTGATCAATTTTTGACCAAGCATGCATTTGATTCTGAATTTTGGCCTTCACACTCTTATTTGTCCAACAGTGGTATATAGCATGCGTCACGGCGATAAATTCACTCCGTTTCGCAACGAGCGGTATTAATCCCCCGAGAATGTCGGGTTATGCTTAATGGGAATTGCTTAACCTATTAGCTCTGCGTACCTAGGGCGTATTCAGGTTATTTCTTCGGGTTGCGAGAGTTCACATGTTAGTGACGATTATCATCGTCGTTAGCCAAAACCTCAACACCAAAAAACCTCCTGCAACTCACAAGCTCTTACTCAGATACCAAACATGCGATTTGCAGATCTCTTTCTGACTTTGCCCACCGCTGCCATTGGTAATATTGGCGTCCTTACTGCAGAGGATACCACCAAACACGAAACCGCGTATGGGAACCCTGACCTCGTCGTTGACCAAGGCGACCATTGGAAGCTCAACTTTGGCTCCACTGCTTGTCCGGGACACTGTAAGCATTTCATACAACTCGACTACAGCACCGTGTATTCATCATTTTCGTCTTGTAGACATCTGCTACGTTCCCAAGGACGGCGAACGTCACAGCGATGAGAGCTGGGGAAACCCAGATGACATGGTCGATGAAGGGTAAGGATCTTCACCCCGAATGTCTAGTATTTCGCTGACTTCACGTTCCAGGGACCGCTAGCACTTCAACTACGGTACCGCGAATAACAACCCATGCAGTAACCACTACATCTGCTACTGCAACAAGTATTTAAGATCCCATAGTCGCATTTCAACAGATTGCGAAGACCATCATGCCTAGTATACTATCTCGAGTACAATGATTTTGAACTAGCACGGGTTACGTCGCTCGCGGAGGTCTCATCAATTAAATTTGCTTCCAGACGCCACAACAACAAACCGATGTACGATTGTTCCCGCAGTCTTCGCAAACAACTCCAATCTATCCCAGTTTAAGCACGCCGCGTATATAACTTTCAGGAACATATCACCCCCTTCCGTGTTTCTGTTATCACTTCAGGCTCGAACGCATTAGTTCCTTCCCGACGTTAAAATACAAATTCTTCAGTCAAAGTATGAATCTGCCTTCGCGTCTTTCATACTTGAGGAACGAGAAATCCTCGCATTGAAATATTTGAGAGACACTATCACTGGGACTCAGAATAATGTCTCTATTACCCAGAGCGTTCCGTTTTATCCTGCTGTCAGCCCATACCAATGGATATAGCTCTGAAAGCTATCGATGGTGGGGTGCATGCTAGTTACGCGAGCAAGGCAAGACCTGAGGTGCAACTTCTACTACACATCATTTTGATTTCCAGAAAACAAGACTTCGGATTTATAACATGGCGGAGAAGGAGAGGATGAATGGTACATATGTGACAAAATAACCCTAATATTCCTAGCAACACGGATTTTGTGTTCAAGATTGTCACGTTTGAAGCACCTTTGTTTCATCAGGTTTCTCCTCAACGAAATGATAATGCGATAGCAAAAAGGAAAGTCTGTGTCTGTCTGGGTGAGTGGATGTAAATGTATGTTGCGGGTATGTATGTACTACATGATGTCAAGATACAGATGCCGATGCGATGGAACAAGATGAGACAATATGGTATGAAGGAATGAATGATATGACGTATCAAGCATGAAACAAGCAAGCAGGAGTGAAAGAAAAACAAGACAAGAACCACTGAACTGAAGACCATCCCAAGAATGAGTGGAAGTAAGCATGCATGGTTCTGCACCAACCGACCTCAAGTGTCGCCTAAACCCCGAGCCCACCTCTCTAGATCCCTTCTAGTCACATTCAGGCCCCTCCAATCTTCAATGTACACGCCTTGTTCACCAGCCCTATCTAGTATCCTCCCCCAGAACCACGTCATACGTAAATCTCCTGGTACACCAACGAGCGCCACTGGTGTAGAAAAGGTCTGTGAGTGGCGGTGGCGAGGTCTTCTCCAACTAGAGAGACTACTCCATCTACCTCCTGTGGCCTGAGCAACCAAAGGTATGGAGGCTTTATCACCATGATAGAGAGACCGTTTGCCCCTTCGTAGACCATCAGAATCCTCACTCAAGTCTCGGATATACTTGAGTTTGGGGAACGATGTATGAGAGAAGAGTGAGCTGAGTTGCTCGAGGAGCATACAGAAAGGCGACGTGTCGTCCGAGTAGGGGTCTACATGTTGAGGACCAGGGCCGAACTAGAGAAATGAGAGAGCGATTAGAACACCGAACCAAGACAAAAGAAGCACATTTGAAAATCAATAAAGTTGAGGCAAAAAGGACGGACGCAGTGAAATCCGTAGGCATGTACACCTTTGCGTAAAAAAGGTATGAAGCGCCTTTGGCCAGCTATCATGGAATCACAGAATCAGAGATAAGGATAGGAATGGTAAAAATGGTGTAGAGGTAACCACCAGCCAACGAGGTGGAGCCATCTTGACGGCGTTTACGCGTCATAGGAGGCGCCCGTAAGGCAGAAGGATAGGAAGTAACCAATGAATGAACAAAGAAATAGTATACACCTCACTCCAAACACGTCTCACTTCGCGTCCGAGATCCCTGATCCCAATGTACTCCAGTTCTGGATGACTCGTCAACAGCGGGTGCGGAGCAACCCAGTCTAGATTCTCCCAGTTCCATTCTGTCTGTGTGTATGCGGAGCAGATGAACTCTTTGAGGTTTGGTGCAAGCCGGTAGAGTGTGCTAGCAGAAGGCGAGTGCTGGTCCGATACAACGAGCGAATCGGGTGTGGGTGCGTTACCAAGCTCCAAATGAGTTACTTTTATACCGTGTGCCTGGAAGAAGGTATGGAACGCTGGCATTGTGTGATGGTAGCCAAGGTTAATGGTGAGGTTGGAGAGCTGAGGCATATCCCAATCGCTAAGAGTGAGGAAGACTGAGTTGTCGGATGTGATGACGAGAGTTCTGAGTGTGGGTAGGGATAGTGTTAACATGGGTTCGGTAGTTACTGTAGTTGTTGTGCAATTTGTGATCATGAAAGTTGTCGTCGTGGTAAATGAGAACTCCGAGCTGGAAATGATGGATGAGGATGAGGAGGTAGTAGGTGACAAAGGGAAAAATGCCGAAGAGGCACCGCAGAAGCTGAGTTCGAGGTACTCGAGGTTAGCTGCAATTGACGAAAGGCCAGAAAAGCTGCTACCCAATCCATAGCAAGTCCAGCTAAGCCTTCGCACATTGTTCTTCCCCAACGCGGCTAGCAATGCCTCTGGCGAGACTTGCGGATCTAACATCTCCTGCTCACTGTTCCTTCGCACGCTACGGCGGTCTTCGTAACTTTCTAGATTCACCGCACAGTCCAAAATAACTCTTATATCCGCAGGATCACGTCGGTCCAATGTGCTTGTGGCAATCTTGAGTCGCCGGATGTATCTCCCACACTGGTCGGAGCCCGTAGTCCTCCGCAACGAGTTTTGGTGATGATAGGAAGAAGGGTGAAGGACTGGGATAGCGCAGACTTGACAAAGCAGGGTTAAAGCTAGACTTTTCGCCTGCCTGGCCCGTGTAATCCATATGAACTCGTATAACGCCTCCGCAGTATAGCTGCTCCATCTCTTGGATACCAACGAAAACGAAAGTTTCTCTTGCACAGAATGGCTGTATACTTCATGATCCTGTTCTGGAGAAGGAAGATAGGAAAGTGTCGAGGCATATCGTATGATTAGAACCCATAACTCTGGAGGCAGATAGGGTAAAGGACAACCTGGACGAGTTTCATCGAGAGGGTCGAGAATGAGCCGTGACTGGCGTTTCCAGCGAGATTTCAAGAATAAATTGATGTTGAGAGTATTGCGCATAGTGGCGCCAAGGGTGTTGTTGGGGGTGGTTGGAGGAAGAGTCGAGTGAGTGTCATAACGACATCCGTCCTCCGTTCCCAAAAAGGATGCTGTTCTCACGGGAACATTTTAGCCGAGATCCTGCTGGCGTTCTTGGATCTTTTTCCAGAAACCTCATGTCATTCAAGGTTCTGCTTAGCAGGCTGTAGACATGCACAACAGTTTCCTCTGACCATGTTTGGCACCTCAGATTTCTGTCTTTCCAGGAATAATTTTTCAATTATCGTGATTCTCGGACGAAGTTGAACACTGATGGTGGCAGAAATATAATTCATCACAGTACTTATTTTCGCCCAATATAGATATGGTTCGGGGGAGAACAGGTCGAAGCACGTCATAGGGAGATGTGGGAGTGCGCAGTCCTCCAGGGGCGATGTTGTGAGGCAGCTGTATGTAGGACTGATGTTCGAGCACTCATCAACTGTATGTTTTCGACTCGGAACATGTGATGGTGATCCTTGGACACATAGAATGTGTGGCTAGTGGTAGAAGAGTGGCCGGTACACCGTTCCTAGTACTTCGTTAACTTCTCCGTCGATGATGAACACTTTCTAGGTTAAATAAATGCGATAAGTCACTTGAACACTCCAGATGGGTTGCTTTATCATTCGCTTGTGAGAAGCTGTTCCTGACGAATTCGGATGCCACGCATCACTCGTCTTTACATCCCTCGCTGAACATTAGGTGATATCACTCCCAGGATAATCACACCCCGGTCTTCACCGCCGAGACCTCTGGTGGGGAACGGTGTCGGATAGGTGTATCATGATCATTACCTTTTCCACCGCCTATTCATCCTTCATTGGCTATTCAGCGCGTCTTGGAACCCAAGGTAAGTCGTAAATAACATAGTCTCGAGAACCAGACTGACGATACACACTGACGATCACAAGTGATGTGTGTGTATGTAGTCTGGAACATACCCAGGGTCCGCGCGCCGCTGCATTTTTTGCTGAGCTAATCATGTGTTCCCACGGCCAGTTCCTCTGTATCCTACATCCGTGTCGAACGGTTCCATGCCCATACAACTCAATAAACTTCATTTATACCCTTTAATCCTTGTCTGAACCCTTCATAATGCCCAAGGACACGACTCCGAAGAAGAAAACCCGGCGAAATTGGACCAAACCACTCGATTCTAACCCAGTAATTCCCGGACGTCCATCGAATGCCGACAACTATCGTTATACCCCTTCTAACCTTCAGATACCTCCCCCTGGATTCCATATACCCATGTCTCCTACGTTAGATGCCTCTGGAAGCTCACAAGTCACACAGTTCAACAACGGATCCTTCAATTCTCTTTCCACACCTTCTCATCCTCAACACAGTCTCAATCAACTTCCTACACCTCCATATACCACTAGAGATCTTCCTTCGACTCCTGGAAATGCTGGAGTACTTCTAGGTGCACCAATTCAGCTCGATACCTCACCAAATTTCGAACGGACTACGCAACTTTATGAGCAACTTAATGACATGCGAGATAACATTCCTGGTCATCCGAACCGATACGTTCACCCAACTCTTACCAAGGAAGAGAAGGAGAGGCATGAATGGGATGAGTTTGTTGAAGATATGAATGAGTTGGAGCAGTTGTTGAAGCGGATTAGCGAGTCTAGGCTGAAGTCAATTGGGAACTTCTTGGACAGGCTCTTCTGGTGCCCGAAGAAGAAGGGTTCTCGCGATTCTCGTTCGAAATTTCACCTCGACGTCATCTCCAGGTTTCTTCAAGGCCGAGATGATATCAACTTCTTACATATCGTCACCCGAGTCAACAACCACCGCAATTCATACCCTTCACATAAGTCCAAATTCCTTACCGAACGTACAGAAGCATTCTCTCTCACAAAACTCCCCACATCCTTCCGCTATGCACGGCTCGGACTCAGTGCCTTCGCAGCTCAGCTATGTGCTAGACGTACCTACTCAGAAATTGGCAAATTGATTGAGAACCGGCCTGATATCCCTGATGATGAGGCACCTGCTCGACTGCCGCCAGACTCTGTCACTAAAGAAGAGATCAAAGGGTTCAGTCTCGAGAGATCAGTTCGCACCTTCCGCCGACATGCACCTTTCATTTCGTCGCTCCTCGAGTACACCTTGACACCTAAAACCCGTAACGGTGATATTATCAAGAGAGTATACCGACCGCCGGAGATGGTAAGGAATTTCTCCCAATACTACACCTTCTCAACGTTGATTCAGTTGTAGCTACTGCTTACTTCGATGAACCCACTCATTGTCGGCAGAAACAAGCTCGCAAACGGCTATCTTTCAATGCCACTTGCCGTTCATCAGTTCGCTACCCAAGCACACATTGACACCAAACGTCTAGCATCCCGTATGGGACTCTCGGTTTCAGATTCCACAGTTCGTAAAGCACTCAAATCTATCTCCAAGTCGGATCGGGAACAGCTGCAGGAGTCGAATCGGGAGCATGCTGCCAGAGATGAGGTTGGATGGTGTCAAGTAATGGACAACATCCAAGAGTATTGCGTGGAGAATGAAGGAGGTCTTCTCCGTGAAAACAAGCTCAAGTGTGGTACAGCGGCCACTGCTATCAAACTCAAGGGGTGTCCTCCAGGTGCTTTTGACCTTGACGACCATATCAACCGGCTCATCAAGAACGAACGATCCACACTGACAGCACATGAACTCTTCATGAGCATTGATTGGGATCATTATCATAATGTTGCGGCATTGTACTGGCTCCAAACTCTCATCGACTTCGTTCCGGCATTGCATGGATACCAGAAGGAAATCACGGCACGATTTCAGTCTGCGCCCATTGCCATTCATCGGACTGATCACCTTCCCGAGACCGAGATTCAACCTCTCGGAACGAATGCTGAACGGGAGACGGAGACGCAAGGGATGGCACGATCCATAGCAGATTTTGATCAGCAGATGGGCTACACACAGGAATCATCCGAGAAGCTCCTAGAGTGGCTAGGTGGAGACGGGGCGACATTTGCAGTAATTCTGCGTCTACAGAAATACCTTGCGCCCACCGCTCTTGATAATCGTGCAACACTCAGGAACAAGATCAGTACTCCAGAAGCGTGGCATATCAAAGATACCGCACTCAAGGCTATTGCAGAGAACGTTTTTGGTCCTCAGGCATGCAAAGATCCCTCCTCTTTATCAAAACTCTTCTCTGCAATCAATCTCTCGCGTCCTCCGAATCTCAAGAAATGTGATCATTATCCCACGTCAGATGGTCTCCGCCTTGTCTTTCTGGCTCAAGTCCTTGACTGTTGGCGGTTTGTCGAAATTCAAATCTTGTGTGTATTTCTCAATGCTCATGCATGCGCTCAGGGTAGAGCTTAAGACCAACGACTTGGTCTCGTACTTCGAGACGCTCCAGAGCCAGCGTAAACTACCTGAGCTTGGTACCTTGCTTCATCAAGCAAGCAAGCTTGTTCGGAAGTATGGCACAGTCGAGGCGTATGAAACTGCCTTGTCATCTGAAGGCCAAAAGAAGGCTTCCGAGTCGATGAAAATACCTACAGGACTATGGGATTCACCTTCGGTATCAAACCCATCCACTGAACAGCAAAAGGAACTACCTCAAGAGCCGTCTGGCTTTGATGGTGACCGTACACTTGCGAACAGTATCCTATTCAAGATGCAGTTCGGGTCATGGCTACTTTTGGAGCATGCGATCAGCGAAGGAGATACTGGGCGTGTAATGCAGCTACTCACCGTGAGTATTCTTCATTAAGACATGATGCATGATACTCAAGATGTGAACAGGTTTGGGTCCTGCTGTTTGCTGGGTCAGAGCATCCAAACTACGTTACATTTCTCCTCGAGTTCCACTGCCTGATGAAATACGAGTCCTCTCCTGAGCTTCGGACAGCAATTCTGAACAACTATCTTGTCAAGTTTGGACTTCGGTCGAAGGAACGTGATCTTATGCAGGAGCATTCAAATAGGAAGCTTGAATTCATGGTCAAGAAGTCCGGCGGTAACTTTGATGGACCATTCTATCGTGAAATCATCTCCCCGAACGTCGACAGCTTTACAGGAGTGCAGAGTGCATTCGAAGACGCATTTGGCTTGGAGCACCGAAAAAACTCGCATACTTCTCCACTCTTCGCTCCAGAACTCCGCGTATTGTTAGATCTCTTGAAAGATTGTCAGGTACATCTGTTTTGTGCAGGACGTTCTTATGGGCATGTTGTCAAGGATTACCTTAGCGTCGGATACAAGAACTTAGACTCGGGAGGCAAAATCAAGACTTTTGTCAAGAAAACCACAGCTAGGGCAAGGTTTATTGCGGCTATCGAGGCAGAAAAGAAACGGATACAGGCACAGGAAGCTGATCATGATGCTACAATGACTGATGATGCTGAACAAGGTCGTCAAGCTCTACCGCCACCCACTGACAACTCAGACTCAATGTCTCAACACGACTCTGAATCTGAATCTGGACCTGGATCTGACTCATCTGAAGAATCAAGCGACGATGAAGGCAGCAGTACGGACACAGGTAGTGAGCTTTCAGCGGCAGGCCAGAATCCTGATGAGCTGGGAAGAGAAGAGAGCGAGTCAGAAGAGGAGGAACTAGAGGACATGGATGGTGTTCATACCGATGAAGGAGACTGGTCAGGTTCTGAGGGAGATAGTTAGCTATTAGGAGAGCAATATTCAAATGAAAACGTACCGTGGTCTACGATTGACTGTTCGCTTGGGTCCGTACTCCGCAACGGCATCTTTCATGCTCTGTTGAGGTGCTCGTTGCCTTCTTGGCTTCGTCACTTGCTTTGGTACGGTTTCATGATTTACATGCCGTGGCATCAATGGTGTACGTGGCCGCTCCAAAGGGGATGGACTTGAAGGCAGCTCTGGAACCATGGGTATGTCGTTGTCGGGAGTAGGAGTTCTTCTAGCCCTTTTCTTCAAAGCCTTCTCCTCATCTCTCATCTGTTTCTCCTCCTCCCGACGCTCGTATACGATAATTTGATAGGATAGGATGTTGCGTAAGAGCAAGTCAACGAACGGCTCAGTGTACCGCCAAGAGTAATGAGTCTTGAGAATGGAAACGAGGTCATCCAGGGTCTTGATTACGAGGAACTTGTCGAGGATCAAGGTCATAAGGGATTCCGGAAAAAACACCTCTTTGGGGAAATAGGAAAGGGTGATATTGTTGCTCGAGTCGAGTGACATGCGCCAAACCCGTGTTTGAATATCTTCAAGGAAATGATGCATTGAACGCCGTTCGGACACACCAAGATTTGTTTTTGACTTCCTTGGCTTGGGCAGCGCTTTGATGGGTTCAGGTACCGGGAGCCAATCAAGTTCAGTATCAGAATGCGAAATCATAGGACGAGGCGGTGCGAGAAACTGATATGTCTGTTGGTGTCGCTCTGCGCAGAGTTTGCAGTATACTGCACGCTTCGCCTCATGGCAGTCGAGAGCAGTGATATCGGTAGGTGGGTTGTGATAATAGACGTTGATCATGCGAGTATAGCACGTCTTTTCGGTAAGGATCTTCATCTTTCCGTCGTCCATGGCTTGCGAGCATTCCTCTGAGCCTTTCCTGGTGTTCTTGGTCTTCTTCTTTGATTTTGTCGCAGTAAACGTCACTGATCCAGTGGCCGATTGCACTAGAAAGAGTAAGAATAAGCTCCAACTCACTGTAGCAATCACGATTCACGCACCTTTCAGCATGTCCTCAGCAGTCTTAATGACCTTGGGCGACACGATTGCTACACCTCTGACAATCAATTCTCCTGGCCTACATCGTCCTTTTTGCTGCCAAAACGTGTCCAGGTCTGGCATTCCTACGCTGATGCTATCAAGGAGGCGACGGCAGTTGATACCGTTCGCGAATCCAATGGTTGCTATAACAACCTGAAGAGCGTCGTCCGAGTCAATGAGCGCAATAGTCTCGCGGTTGTAGCTGTCCATCAGAATGCTGTTGAACATACGCATGCGGCGGAGCTTGTTGACATTCTCCGGAATAAGTCCCCACAAGAACTCGTAGATGTCGTACCCTTCAGCGATGTTTTCGACGTGAATAATGGTCTTTCGTTTGCTGGTGAGATATGGCATGAGCTGTGCATACTTGCTGACACCCGGCCGTCGCTTGAAAGGCTCTATAACAATGTGCATGTTCTGCCGCTCGTTGGATCGTCGTACCAAATGGAAGTGATCGCCGGTGAGGCCAAGAGAGTTGCATATGGCAGCAGTGTCTTTTCCTGGAGCACAGGTAGCTGAGAGTGCGATTACTGGAACGGTGTCCGGGAGATGGCCTCGAGCAAAAGAACCAATCGAGCGGAATGCCGGACGGAAGCGGGTACCCCATATCTTGTTCAGATGAGCTTCTTCGTTGCAAAAGTAAATGAGGTTCTTTGAGAACGTCTCATGCTTAATGATTTTCGACCACTCTTCATCCTGTAGGTGTTCTGGATCCACACAAATGACTTGCCATGTCTTGCATTCGCAAATCTTCTGGACAAAGTCGACGTGTTCAGTTCTGAGCTTTGTGATGACTTCGTGACAATAGGAAAGGCCCGAAATCCCGAAACGTTCGAGTTCTAGAATCTATAAGAGACTTGGGTGCAAGTAAATCATGAAATTGAGGTGTTACGCACTATGCTATCCGCCAAACCCTTTGTCGGAGTCACCACAATGCCCACAGCATCTTTCCGGCATGCAAGCCCCTCATACAGCTCCGGATTCTTCGAGACCTCGTTGTGAACGGCAATGGGAACACAAAAGAAAGCCGATTTTCCTTCTCCGGTCGCTACCTCAGCGTCAACATTACTCGTCGATCCACAATCTCAGTGCGACGAAACTTCAAACGCGTTCCAACTTCCGAGTCATCCGCCGTTCTAGGGTCCTATTTCGCATCTCGATATAGAGTGATTCTAATCTCTCTGCAGCCTGCATCTACTGGTATCAACAGAGTCTGGGCAGACTTGTAAGTAATAAGACTTTGTGCGACACCGGGAAAAAAACTACCTCAGGCTGTTGTCTAGGATGTGTCGCTCTCCATGGTCCTAACTATACCCATGGCCTCCAACGAGGGCTATTTCTTCGAACGTATCGCATGTTCAGTCGGTATAATGCTCGCCGAAGGTCCGAACAGCAGTCGTATGGATGGTCTTGGCTTCCTGTATCTTTCCCTTCTTCTCGTATTCTTCTTACTTGGTGTTTGTATAGAGTACCTGGAAAAGGTATTGTTAGCTCTTGCGTAGAGGAAGAATCGGTCCTTGGACCTTCTTCAAAAGAGCCTGACCTCCGGGTTAGTTATCTCTTTTTCCAGGACCTTTGAAACCCGGACATTCCTCTTCACATTTCTCAACAACCGCCTCTCCGAGCCGCAACCTTCCGGATCCAGACACGCAACATATGGGTGAAAAAACAAAAGGATTCAAGCACTGACAAGCCCTAGCGTGTATGAATTGCCTGGAAACCGCGTTTGTTGTCAGGACAGTGAAATCAAGCACAAAAGCTGCGATAAAGCATGCCGACTCTTGTCCTATTATCTTGTCCTTTCGTTCGTCTAACCGCTTCTTCGACTTCGAGCGAGATACGCCTTAGGAAAAAGGCTAGAGAAATAAAGACATTCAACAGTCTGCCAAGGAAGGATCCACGAAGAAAGAAATGCACAACGGGATACCGATGACCATTTCGACTGCCACTGAGTAGGGAAGAGGAAGAGAAAAAAGGGACAAAGGTTTGGTGATCCTGATGGTCGCGGTGCAAGACGCTGCCAGCATCGTTTCCCACGACGCAACGCTTCCTGTCACCAACCATCAGCTCCGGGTCATCTACTCGGCTATTTCATTATAGCTAGCTTCTCTTTGACCATGATTCTCAAGGCCTTCTTCGACTAGAAACTCAATTCATTGCAAATTGACGTATCCCTTCAAACTGAAAACGTTTCAGATGAAGGCTTGTTTGGGTTACGGTTTCAGGAACACTATAGAGAATAGGTACCGCGAGCCACGAGCACGGAAGTGTGTGGAAACAAATTACAATTCCTGACAGATTTTGATCTTATATTACTACAGTCAATTCATTCCAACGTCTGTTACGATCGGCACTGGAGAGATATCAAGGTGTGCCAAAACAATTCCTGAGGGATTTTGATCTCATGTTATTACAGTCAATTCATTCCAACGTCTGTCACGATGACTATCAGTTCAAGCGTAAAACACCTACACCCATATTATCGGGACTCCCGTCTCCTACATCAAGTTAAAACACCTCTTCTAGTCCCGCAAACAGGAAGCCAGTGGGCACTATCGTCAGAGGTGTTATTCTCTGGATTCTACCTGCTCCGCCTTCGAAAGCAGAAACAAATAACACAACTCACGAATACTCAGGGCCTTGATAGAAGTTTAATAGACGTACTGAAATTACTCAGTTCACGGAGCAGCATTCAAGTAACACTGTAAACGCATCACTTCCAACTCCCGGGCGAAATTGATTCCGGAGCTAACCAGTCCTTTGCACACAGGTGCAGGAGTAGTGTTTCCCCCTAAGAGTGTTATCTAGGCCACCTTTCAAATGCCAATGTTCAAGGTTGCTTTGGAGTCGAGAGACCCTTTCTGATGTCAGGGTGTTGTATCCATGCAGGAGAGATCTTGAGCACTTAATACCTGATCTTGATTGGGAAGTGGGTGAACCTGAAGAGGCTCAGCTAGCTGCGACAGACACAAGGACCCACAGCATTAGGCGATGCAAGAATTCTTGTAGAACACTCAGAAATGAGGTTGAATTCCTGTTCCATATACCTACTTTCCACTACAATTCCACCATGCTTTCCCGCCTACCATACACTGCTATACATGCATGGCTATCCTGTTAGTGCCACTATCCGTATTCCTCTTTCACCGTGACAGTATCGCCAGTCGCGTCTGCGCAGGAAAGGCACATACACACACACATCTATACGAAGATCAAGATGTATCGATGTCAACGCTAGCCTCTATCTTCCTGGGGATGTACCTTGAAGTGCATTGTCATGCTCAGGACTTTGCGAAAAATCATAGTAGGGTTCACATCCTTGAGGTTGCCGATGGACTTCCGTAACCTAGCTCTCCAAATGTACCACCGATTATGTGGCGTGGCTGCTTTACCAAACCCAGATATCGGTCAACTTCTGAGTGTTCGTGTCAATCAAGAGCGCGACACAACCGACGCATTGTTCGTTGGTGAAGATTTCCTTATATTGCTCAGGCTATATCTGACATCATGAGCGTAGTAGAGTACTTTAAGTAGACAAGGGTTTCTCGGGTATCTTCGAACGTGACCCATGTCAGCAATTGATACAAAGCCCACGCGACCGCAAAAAGAAACCACCTATGAGAGCAGCATCGACGTGAGCAAATGTTCAGCGCGTTAGATGTGACTTTGGATTACCTGACACCTAACATCTGAGGCTGCGACGAGCTCTGAAGGAGATCATCTACACGAAAAGAGAGGTAAGCACTCAAGCAGTATCATAATAAGAAATTCATAGCTTACCAGCTTGGTGTTATTGGTGTAGTTACATCTGGAACTCGTCCAAACACTATATGGTCCTATATAGTGGAAATAGTCGTATAGACCAGATAGCTCACCTGGGCTCTATATATTCGCCCCCTAACTATCAGAGGGAGTGGTGCAACTATCTGCGACTATCGCAGACTATATAGTACGTCGTGGAACCGAATCAAGCCGGTGGTACGGCATCGATTTCCTCATTTTGCCCTGCTCCGAGCGCCTTGATTGGCCAACAGCTTTTCGCGTCCGCACGCCATGAAATCGTCCATCCCCTCGATTGCTAGCATTCCCCCAGGCCTTAGTATCATTCAACGTATCTGATAATTGTATGGAAGTTGTATGATCATTCGTTCAGATTGTCTACTAAAGGTTATTACAGTATTCAACTTCGATCTACTTGATATATATGCTACGACACTATCCGACAACAGGCGGCGCCTTGGGAGTGGACCTTAAGTGGACGAGGGAAAAAGGAGTGCATGTGTGACTCGTACGTCGGGCAGCTTTTATACATACAATAAACTAACAAGGGTACTTAGAAAGGGCCGTACTATTTGAGAAATATCAGGTTCCAGATGTAGCCCAGTACCCAGGAACACGAATTGATCATGTTCAAATTCTTGGTCGATCCGACCGCCGCTAACGCTGCTTCAAGATGAGCACACCTAGCGTAGATAAAACGCCACAACGTACGTTGAACAATCGTGAAACCGGTCAAAGAATGCCGGATACCGAAGAGTAATTCCCATATGAGTCTGGATAGCACCGTGAACACAAGCTATACAAAGGATAGATTTTGAACGTACCTTAACCCCAACAAGATGTCGCTTGACGCAATCCGACACGATCCGACGCCATCTGAAAAATCAGTTAAAATCTGACGTCTGCCGATACTCACTTGATGTTCTGTAAGAACTTACATCTGCGAATAAAAAATTCTTGTGGCCCTGTTTCCTTGCGCAGCTTCAGGGTCAAACGACCTTCGAGTAAAACTTTCTCCCACGTCCCCATTCTTTCCGTTCCTACCACCACCATCTCCTCTATCCACCGATTTCCTGCTTGAACTGCCTCTATCCATGCCAACGACATACGGTACTCTTTCGAGAGTGAGGAACATCGGCTCGTGTACGTTTTGGCATCCATATTCTTTTATTGAATACTAACAGCGCGACGAGTAGGCTACCTTGGATATCAGAACGTTGGGTTCGACTTACGGTGAGTCTAGAGTTCCTTTCAATAACATTTATCACCCTAAACAACAACACATACGAATGACAGCGATACTGTTGCATGAGAAGACCATTGCTGGGAGAAGGAGATGTAACAGTAGAAGAGTAGGGAACAGGGAATCCGGTGTCTAGGCAATTCTAGGATGGTAGGCATAGGGTTGGGGCGTGGTGGTAATCCAGCGATGGCATATACGTGGCTGAACTCGATATCGTAACGGCTAGCCGCGTAGAGTTTGTATAGTAATTAGAGTACGTTCCATTGAATACTAATAATTTCCTTTACCTAATAAAACCCAAAGGAACCGAGCCTAAACCAAGAAAAACCCATAACCAGTCCAGTGTCAGAAATAATCAGGTAGCGTCCCAATAACGTCTGATTACGTCCGTGAAAACCGACTATAGGGAGACGCTATTCAGTACACCATCCTACGGTTATTTCGACAAATGGGAAGGGCATCAAATGACGTCGGATAGCATCAGATAAAACCCCACTGGGCCTTAACGCGCGCACATTGACAAGACCGAGGCTTAAACCACTAATTAGGATCTGTGTACCGAGAACGAGGTTATATTAGCGAGTTCGATAGGAAGGCAGTATAACATGCTTCAGACATAGTAAGCCATGACTAAGAACCAGGAAGGTGGCCACAGAGAAGGCTTTGGGTCTTAGAAACGTTGTTAGTACTCCAGAGTTTACAGGTAGTACCCAATGCCGACCTTTGGAACCTTCCCCAAGGCTCGAAGATGTCGGAGAACGTTGGAAGGTATGCTAATGAGCATACTATTACGAGGATCGTTCCCTCGGAAAGGACTGCCAACTAGGAGCTTGCGGAGTATCGCCGGTGGTGTTTAAAGCTGGGATACAAGACCTAGCACAGATATTCGTTAGCATGAACCATAACCAAATCGATTGAGCAAAAACAGAATGTACCAGACATACGACGATTGGTCTGTCATGTCAGGAACTGTCACGGTGGCGTCGCATTTCGAGTAAGATACGCTGCCGAGAATAACTTATGCTAGATGCACCTGGTTTTGCATAGTTCAGCGCTCGTCTTTCAACCACATTCATCATGCGTCAAACTATGTACTAGCAACGATAAGGTAAGTATAGCGAACCGATGAACGAAAGAGGTACCACTTGCCTCCAACCTCAGGCGTACAGTGGCCATCAACACACGGCGTTGAACGAGTAGCTATTATCGTGATACCATAATCCTTGACTGAAGAAGATTGTATTAGTAAGTGAACAAGCAAGCAATACGGAAACATACAGCAGTACTGTTGTGGATTGGGTGTTGAATATATTGCTTCTACCTACAGGATACCAACTGGCTTTTATACCTACAATAAAGTATCTAGAATGTTCTAAGTATCAGTAAGCTTTTGGAGTATCTTAGTAAGTAATTGGTAAGAATTGGAGGCGGAACGATGAGGAGAAGAAAATAGAAAGCGTCAGAATATTCTACTACTTTCACCTTGCACTCCCTAACTATGACAAGTACACTCACATAACAAGAGCATCGGCTATTGAGAGTCCATACATGTTGCATGCCGAGGGTGATCTGTATGCATGATATGTCCTCGCTGTTCCTCTGCTCATTTCCCCCTTTCATCACTGATAACCTGCTTATTTACTGCTGGATTAGAGTCTGGTTAGTACCTATAGCACAAGAGTAGGAAAGAAAAACAAAATGCTAGGTATGCTGTCCGACCCTTGATGGAAATGTGTGTCTGATCAGACTGATTCGGAATCCAAAGCTCTGAGCACCAGCCAATCCTGAGAGCCTGTCTGACAGACGGATGCATAGAATACCAACTTGAAGGGCTTCTTTTCAGAGCCCTACGTTCACTGTTGATATATATGTCCTACATCTCCGCGACTTGTATGGTCAAAGTGCAGAGAAGTTCAAGAAACAGCTGAACATCAGCATGTGTGCATCGTGATCTCTTAAAAGCAGGGACAATGCTTTATGGGAGTAAGTATGGGCTATCCGAAGGAAGAGAAGATGGAATGACTCGAGGCACGCGAGTACTGTAAGTCTCAACACACGCAAAAACACTGAGCGGATGGGAGAGAAGGGGTCTATAGTCAAGCACAAGGTGCAGCAAGTCATTCAAGGACTATGTCAAGACAACATTCACATATCAAACTCATACAAAATTTTCAAAAAAGGATGCGCCTCATGTAAGGGTTTAAACTAGGTTTGAACCTGCACAGGTATTAGTAAGCATATGTTATTCTCGAGTTCAGCAAGAAAGAGCATGCCTCGTTGAGTTGCCCCTGCAACTCTGCCTTCCACTCTTCATACATGGCCTGTGGCGAGGACCATAGGTAGATGTGGTGCCTGTTGGTTGACCGGTTGTTCGTGGGGTTTGTCGTAGTTATCGGCAAGCCTGCTGCGTCCCAAACTTCCACAGTGAAGTGGAATCCATCACCACTGTCATGACCAGGCCCTCTTAGGGAGTAAGTCAGCTTAGATGGTGCCATGTTACGGAGCAGGTACTTACCTGACAAGGATGCTGTCGGCACCCCTGGCATCCAATCCTTTTTCGCGAAAATATTGGAAGAATTTTTTTTCGACAAATTTTTTGAAATCGGGGTCATAACTGGAGTAATCATTGGTGCTGAGCCAGGAAATCGTAGTTATAAACCTCGAGCCGAGGGGTTTGAGGTAAGAAAAAGCTCGCGCTGGGCTTGTGAACATGGTCGTATGTAGTCAATGCCCAGTTAGATGCCCTGCATATTATACTTGGCATGGAACATACTTAGAAACGTTTAAGATAGGAGACCTAGGAAGAACACATTACATCTAAATTTGTCCCTTCCATATCTTTCTTTGCGCAGTCTTGCTCTAGTTCTTTCGCACAGCGCTTGTCTAGGTGCGACCTGTGACTCTCATTTACATTCCTCAGATAGAGCAGTTACATCATCCTCCGTATCTTCTGACTTGCATCTTTCTGTTTTGAGTCGTGTTCTTCCCGCCTTACTATCTCCATCTGTTCCTAGCTGCCCTTCCAAATGATACCACCATAGCACTGGCTGGCCCAGGAAACACAGCACGTGTAATATTTGTAGAAAGGCTTTCAGATGTAACACCCTTGCGCCTTTGTTATCAACAAACAAGAATTCTGAATGCTGACAATTCTAATTTCTAAAGGATGGGGATGAGCCATGGCATCATTGGCCCACCGCAGCACCCGAATCAAGGAAGCACCATGCCTGCACGACGTGAAATTATTTTTTTTTTGTTTTACTTTTACACCTCATACGGAACACCTGCCAGGAAGCTCGCTTCTATCGGTTGTCACCGAGGTTTTTGCCTCAGTGGCACTCGTAGTCGCACCCGACCGGCCCAAGACCGGCCCGCTTTCACACCTTTTTCACGCATTTATGCGCTCTTTAGACCAAAAGATGGCCGAAACATCGCCTAAATCGACAAAAAGTGTTGAAAAGCTGCCCGGGCAAATTACCTTGCGACTCTTGAGCAAGGTGTCGCCGTTGAACAATTTTTTTCTCACGACCCCGGTACCGGCACCTTCCACAGACTGAATGTTTGCGGCGAGTGGAGTCACTCCGTAAATGGAAAATATACCGCTCAAAGGAATGACGGAGAGAAACAAGATATTTCAACCAATAACTCAGTTTGCTGGTGATATTCCGTTTTTCAACTGAGTATCGCACCTCTTCTCAGCTATTGACTGATACATATACGCCATATCCGCACCCAATTCCTCCGAGCGGAATATTTTCCATTTACGGTGTGAGTAGCAGGTACAAATTTTGGGAGTCGCAAGGTATAGCGGCTAGGGCCGCGCTTCTGGTTCTGATGAAAGGAAGGCCATTTCACTTCCCTGCTTCTAGTCTCGTAATACCATCCGTGCAACCACCCTAAAAGGGAGCCCGGTTTGCAGTACGAGACTACTCTGCTTCTCTGAGTGACAGTCACTTGGAGCCCCGTGACCAAGCGCGGGAAGAGGTCGCCGTTACTTCGGGTTCCTTACTACGTGTCGCCAACCCATGCTCAGACGACTACCCCCATCTTCGAGGAGTTTAAGTCGGCTTGGCCTTCCTCGTCGACCTTCGCCTAGATCCCGCTCCTCCCTCACTGTACCCCCCATGTCTAAGCTCTCTCGACCTTCCATCAACAAGTTTCAAGAAGGACATCACGTTGTCACATTCGATGATGGGGAAGAGGAAGGGACAGATTTTATGTGTGATGAAGAACCACATATGCTATCGTACCCCTTCGCTCCAGGGTACCTACCTATGAGGTTTGGCGATATTCTAAGCAGCCAAAAATGTGAATACGAGGTTGTTAGAAAGCTTGGGTGGGGCGGTAGTTCCAGCGTCTGGTTGGCCCGACGTCGCGATGACAGGTAAGCACTCATCGCCTTTCCACCTTTCCTTGGACATGATTTTGCATTTAGGACCAGTTACTTTGCGGTCAAGATTTTAACCTGCAGTGCAAGTGCTCGAATTCGGTACAAAGAGGGCTACGAGCTTGAGACCCACAAACGGATACGGCAGGACTCGGCCAGTAGTCATCCAGGAAGGACCTACTGCGCAGATATCACTGATGTCTTTCTTGCGACAAACCATCACGGTGTTCACCTCTGCTTCGTTTTCCGCGCACACTCTGGTTCGGTTGCTCGCCTGGTGAATGAGATGTCTGGCGGTGTAGGTACTTTTCGCCTCCCCATTCCTGCCATTGCCAGCATCCTTCGCCAAACTATCCTTGGGACTAGTTACCTGCATTCCCTAGGCATGGTACACACTGGTGAACCCTTCTCTCTCTTCGCAGCATGTAACCTTTGCTGACTAATCACATTGCAGACATCAAGGCATCCAACCTGTTTATCACGATTGATAAGGAAGCACAAGCCATCGACCAGTTTCTCCGTGAAAATCCCTCGAGAACATACCCTCCTCGCTATGAGCCGGCCCTTTCCTCAGAACCCATAGTGACTGCAGTTACGGAACCTTTACCCCCTCTGGACTTCACCACCTTCGAGGAGATGGGAATCTGCCTTGGTGACTTCGGTGAGGGTGAGTGCTGCTGTTACCTTGCATTCACATGTTTCTTAAGCTGCAGCTATAGCTGTCCCGGCAGAGAAAACAGCGGGCGTATCGGAAGCCATGCCCACTATTTTACGTGCTCCGGAAATTGTGCTGGGACATAACTGGGGGAAGCCGGTGGATGTGTGGGCAGTTGGGTGTTTGGTATGTTTTGTGACTTGCATATCAATATACACTTTGAGAGCCACCATGTCAGGCGTTCGAACTGGTCACTGGAGACCAAATCTTCAACCTTGATACTCCTCCTAATATGTCATTCACTGAAATGCATGTTGCGCGCATTACCGAACTTTTGGGCGGATTTCCCCCTTCGTTTCTGGATGGGTGCAATCACCGCAGTTTATACTTCGACGATACAGGTCTGACATTTGTGTTCCGTTACCTACATTGCGCTGACTTGCCTTCTTTAGGAAACGTTAAGAAACCAGTGCCAGAAACCTTTCCCCACTTTGGAGATCTGACGCAACGTCTCCAGAACTGCGGCTTGTGTGGCGGGCTGCTGGAACAGGTAGAACAATTTATTCGTCGCTGCCTCCTAATCGACCCTGCTTCTCGCCCACTGGCATCTGACCTGCTTCAAAACGGCTGGCTGGCTGGCCATGATGTAACAGTAGCTAGCTATTCTCATCTCCTTTCCATCTCATAGGTCTTTCTTCACTCTTTATCAGTCAAGGGCATCGGATTTAACCGCACCCCACTTTTCCTTCGTGTCTATTACTCTTTGTTATCCTGTAGTGGTTACCTGCCTTGGCCTATGTGGCCTATGGCCTGGTTTGAAGTAGCTTCCATTGTTGTATAACAGATATAGGGTCTTTAGAACTAATTTTCAATATGATTTCGTGATGTGGGCAAGGGAAAATACAGCATGAGACGATTGGTTCAATCGAGAACGCTTTCCTGAGACACACCGACAGTACCAAAAAATATGCTCGACGGATATGTGTACTGAAATGCTACCGATTAACCATATCGGGCGATCACATGACGCGATTATCCTTATATGGCTTATCATTCGATATTTCAGAACACCTTTCAGTGGGGTTTGAGGGATATCCGCTGAGCAGAAATCTTGGTCCTTCCGGTGTGAGACTGACATGATTATCCAACTGAGCTTAGCATGGCCTGGTTGGCTGAGAAGCTTGAGATCCAAGAGAACACCAATGATGAGCCTGCTGAACATCTAGTACATGGTCCGGGCTCGTTACCGTAACCGTAGATCGCCGTATGTACGGCTTTGTACCCGTACCGTCGGCCCAGCAAGTTGCTGTTCGTACGGTAGTGACACCGCCAACTTTGCAGGGCCTCAAGCCGAGGTTGTGGTTTGAGGTCAAGGAATATCTAGCCTTGAGCTCGTATGACCTCAAATCGCAACAGTGGACCTAGCTGTCTGATAAGAAGGGCTTGAAATTCAATGCGGCCATCTTTCAGATGCCGCAGGGTTTCAAGACCCTTGACAGCTTAGGAGATGCCTGTGACGTACGTACGTACTGTAGCCGTCTCCTCTTTCTACCCATCCATCTTATTTAATGAGTTTGACACCACCTATGGTGGATATAGCCTACGATGCTGTGGTAGTTTGGCCTTTGTAAATGGTATAAGAGGTAGAGCCATAGGGGATAATAAACAATGTACCTTACATTTTATATCACGGAACCGCCAGGTCGGCACCATGCTTGGATCAAAGCGCAGTGACAAACAAACGACGTCAGCACGTCAACGCGCCTTCATTTTCGCATCGAGTATTCGAGACGCGCTCAAACAATGTAAGTAATCTTGTCACTCTCTGTATTGCAGTCTGTCTTATGAGTGGTCTAATATCGAGTCAAGTTTTCTGCTAAGGATATGCTATTCTTTTGGCGACATGACCCATTAAGCGCTCCGTTGAAGTTACTCTCTATTCCATGAAATCGCGGCGAAGGGTTAGAAGACTCTTAGAGAGTCGAGAGTCGATAGAAGAAACGTGAACAGGCCCAGACTTGTGGCGATCCGCTTGGACTTGTTGCCTGGAGGTGAGGTGACGGTCAGGCGTGTAATAACGGTACGCTTGAGGAGGCGGGATTTCCCAAGCCCCGGGCCTATATTCCGGAACGCATCTCGAAATTCTGGTGAATCGGATTAGGTGTAACTCGTCGACGACTAGCGCAATTATCCAAGGAGAAACTTCAAGCGTTATCATTCTTTTCTATTTGAACGCGTCAGCGGATGTCTTCATTGATAACAATTGATTCCAGGCGCAGTTTGGTGAATAGCTGCTCTTGTAGAATGAAACATCAATTGAAGATACGACTGGGAAAGGTGCTACAGGCGCACCATTTGTATCTTGTTCGATTCCTTGAGTAAATGGATGATCTGGAATGGTGCATTTGAGTAGCGGACAAGGCCAATCCACATACTTCAGAGCATGTGAACCCATACGGAACACCTGGTTTCTGTCCGCCAGCCCTCACAGCTGAAACATGCTTTCCGTCTACCAATTCCCCCGATATTTCCACCACACAGCCAGGGAGCTCGTCAAGAAGCTCAGGGTGAACAAGGTCCTTAGTGAGATGGCTGCCTTCCTCTGAATCAAAACTGGGTCGTCCTTAGATTTTTGTTGCCTTGAAAGAGTGTAGCCTGAAGGAGACATTGGACATGAGGAAAGACGATCAACAAATGTGGTCGACGCGAGGTGATCACATGGCATGGCACAGGCGCTGCCGTCCCTCGGCATGTCCAAATTTTTGATAAGAGAGGGAGACCGGGTAGACCCCCGCCCCCGAGCCCAGGCTAACGGTTACGGTCGCTTTCATACCAGTGCCACGTCGCACGACAGTCGAGGTAAGTAACGCTCCCTTCCCTACTATATATCTTGCAACCTGCCTCACTCAGTTTCCTTTCTACAGCTGCTCAGGCACTGCTTCCGCCCCGATGGGAGCTAGCCTGAGCAGCTGGGGAAGAGAAACTGAGCTTGCGGTTGCTAGATCCGCCGATATTTTCAGGCTGACGTTGCTGATGTTTTACAAATAGAGCGGTCTAGAAATGGGGTGTCACCTTAGTCTGGTACGTCTCTTACACTTCGTTGCTTGATAGGTGTTGACTGACCTGTTAGTTGAAGTGCGTCTGTTTCAGAGCTGCGGAAACAACCGACTTGAGAGTCCAGACATGCCCTTTGCCTCAAAGTTCAGAGGTTTCTGTTCATGTCAGATGGTTCAAATTTGTATAGTGGATGGAATGGTCTTCACAGGATATCCGGTGAGTCGAATGCTTGCTTCCTTGCTTATGGGTTTCTAACCTTCATTTACTGGTTACAGCTGGACTATATCATCTTTCTGTTTAACCTACCGAAACTTTCATCCCGTCTAGAAACCTCGGAAAGTTGTCTCCGCCGCACAACTACATGATACATCCAAGCAGTCTGGGAGCAACGTCTGCCCATAGTCTCTTCTGATATTTTCCGACTCTCCCTGCCTCCTTCTCTCACTCCTTTCTCTCACTCTTACACCTTGGAAGCCCCTCGCACATTCTCAGCTCAAGATCTTCAATGTGTCCTCATGTCTGTCCTCAAACATAAGGCTTCGACTCATTCCTTTGTTCACATACCTACGCAACCCGCAGTACGATTGTGAGCCTGTCATTTCCGAGTCCTTTGTCTCAAAGTCTTCGTGTTCGCACTTCTCTTTCTGTGGGTATGGCAGTTGTTGATCATCCACTTTGGGGAATATTCATGCCGACTGCAAGACAGCAAGGACGATCTGTTCTCCCAACGTACCTCACCGAAGGAAACTAGTACCTAGGGTATGTATGATTCGACTAGGGGCTAGTACTATCAACGACGTCACTTGGGTCAAACTTCCTTCTTCCTCTTATTGCTCCTCGGAGAATTTTACATCTCCGTCATCTTTGGGAATGCGCCGATCAATACCTCGTTTACCGTGTAGTCACACGTTGCAGATGCGTGTTTGGGTTCTATTCGGGTAGTTTTTGCTCTGCTGAACAAATCCCCCGATCTCAAACATGGACGTGAACTTACTATTCCCGTTCATCGCACGCGGTACTATTCACTACTATTCACATCTGGGTTATGCGTAGAACATTGAAGGTCTTTCGGATACCTACGACACCGGGTACCCGATGTCGATCATATCAGACTATTAGGTGTTTCAAAAAATCAAAAGATGGGCTTCGGAATAGGACTTCCCGTCATTAATATCCCTTCGGCTTCGATATATAGCTAGTATAATGTCTAAATAGCATGCATACCAGAATTTGTGGCGGAATACTCACTGTGAAAGGTAGGGGAGATGTGCCGTTGCGAGGTATAGCAAAAAGGTAGGTGTTTCAAAAAATGTCACGGCCTGTCACAAAGGCCGCGCGCTGAATTTTTGCAGTCCATCAGTGATATTCAAACTCCGCTGTCACGCATTTCATGACCTCGTTGATTCATCCCAAGGTTGTGCCATAATCTCTTCGCGCAAAATTCCCAACTTTCGAAGCAAGAATAATATGATACTAAGCTATGTACTGTTTAAATTTTGGGCTATTTCATTGAGCGGTAAGCAAGATAATACTCAAATAATGCTAAGTGATGCTAAAATCGTAACAAGATGTGTCTCTCAAATAGCTATCACAAGCGTTTTCCACACAAAATTTATATGTGCTTGAAAGTTGTACATGCAGCTATATATCCCATGAAAGTCTGACGCAGAAAGCTCACTGTAGAAGTGAGGAAAGTCATTTTTGAAACACCTACCCGGTTTGAAACCCGGTGCCAATGATAGTAGTACTTATACTTCTTTCCTATGGGAACTATTTCCGGGAGGTCTATGACCTTGTCGTATCGGACAGCTGTGTATACTCAAGTAGAATTCCAACCGATACACAAGAATAAATCTCATGTTAGATACTTGTTGACTGGGATTGTTGTGACTCGTATAGTACAGCTTAACTTAGACTCGAATGTTACCAGACCATAAATTCAAGATCCAAGCTATAGAATAACGAACGGGCTTGAACAACAAATAGCCTTGCCTACGGAACACATTTTGATCCAATCCCGGTGATGGAATGAGTGAAAGAAGATGGAGAAGGACATGGAAGCGGTAGATTACCCTGTGCATGCTTCGTGTGTGTCTCTGTATCCAAGCCGTCGGTAAACAAGCCTAAGTGCCTGAAGCGAACATCGAAAGACAATGTTTATGGATAGATATAGTTCCTTCTTCGTTCCATAGTCTACCTGTAACGCTGAGGTTAGCATCGAACGTGTATAGTGCATTAATCACGGGTACTACGGAACTGAGCAGACGGGGTGGACCTGGTGGTAACCATCCCCAATTCTTTGCTATCATTGGGTGAAGTAAATTTACTAGGTATGTCGAGAACATCGGAGTTTAGCGCCCAAGTCTGCGACAATACCGCCTCGGGCCAAGTTCGACGTTGTAACCCATTCCAGGGACCACTTTAGCATTAATCGTTCTTGTAATGCATGCTATATATATTTCGGCATAAATCATTAAATGGTATATTGTACTAGACTCTACACGCAAAGTTTCGGAGGACTAAATAAGGAACGGCTCCGGAACCCGGTAACGTGATCTTGAACGTGACCTCGGGAGTGACGTGTTGAGCGCTTGGTTGATTCTGTACCCCTACTCTCACAGCCCAGACCATGTCATCCCTCTAGTAGCATTGGTGGTCTGGTGGCTGAACTACCGCCCCTTGGACTCCACATGTCTATCTACGTTCACACACTATCTCGATGGACCACCGACATCACTTCACACGCTATTTTGAGAACAACTCTATCAATACTGTCTCTACCTTCACACGCTATCTTGATGGACCACCGACATGACTATCGATACTGGGTCTACCCTCGAGGACCTCCCTCCATTTCCCAGCCATTTCCATCTCTGCTACAAATCACGCTACGAGCCGCTAGTGAAGACTTAAAGACCGTTGCGCAAGGTGTAGGAAAGACACGACGTTCTTCGGATGTGGCCTATGAAGGTTGGAGAGAAAAATGGCTGGAGGTTTTTCATAACAACGAACAGCTGGTAAGTGTGCACTGTCCAACCTCCAGTCATATCTAAAGGGCTTGTTAGTGTGACCAGATCATCTCCTGGTTAGCGGTTGCTACCCACTGCCAAGAACACGAGCTATCGGAAGACGTACAGCTGAAGGATATGATCGATCTGGTTATAAGCGTGTCACTTTTGACCGAACATGGGCTGGAAGAGGATGCTTTAGAGGACCTGGCTCTCTGGCAAAACCATATAGTCACTCGAGTGAGTATTCCCAACCACATGGTGGAGAGAGGTGGCGGTTTACTCTTCATCACAGACCCCCTTTAAACAAAGAAGCGCGTTATGGGAAGTGGCAGGAAACATCCATATGTACGACTCGCAGGCGCTGGTCGAGGCGGGTGGTTATGAGCATGGAACGACCGGGGAAGAACCAATAGGAGGAATGCTCGACACTTCCAGTCATACTGATGCCAGGTCCGTTCCTGCTGGTGCGACTTCGGTTGATGAAGAAGTGGAACCCTGGGACCTAGACCTAGACACCGAAGACATCGACTACCAGAAACTTCTCCGTCAATGTCAGCGTTGGAAGGAAAGCCTACGAGATTCCCTGTATCGTCGAAGGGAATCTTCATTAGGCCATGCCAACGACGACTTTCTTAGCCTGTCTTTTCAGGAGGCACAGTCAAAACTTGTATCTGTTATAAGAGAGATGAGGAACGTAGAGCCCAAGCGGTACAGGACCGCTCAGTTCTCCTGGGCTATGCAGGTAAAAACGTTTCGCGAAGTGAAGTTTATAGGTTTTGACTGCTATTTAAAGGGCAGCGGTCTCAACAAACTGGTCTCCCAGGTGTCTAGTCCCTCCTTTCCATTTGATGAGGGATCACCTCACATCCCCACCTTCACACGCTTACATGCGTTTGGGGAAACTCTGGGCGGCATCATAGACGAGTGGACACCGATCCAATGGCGCGATCATGCATGGAAGGTCTTGGGAGATCGATGTTTTCTGCGAGTACCTTTGGTAGGACACCGTCACCTTCGCTAGGATTCTGCTTAGATTCTGCTTATGCTTCCTTAGGGTGGAGCCAAGAAACTAACTAAGCCACCGGCACTTCTCGAAGCTTTCTGCCAAAACCCCAGCATTATTCCTTGCGCTAGTAACCCAGCGTATGTTTACTTCCTTCTCAGTGAAGATAACTTCAAAAAGGACTGGTTTCGTTGGTTGGCGTGGGGGCTTCGCTCCATGAATTATATTGTAAGTGCTGTTACTGGATTTCAACGTCCCCTGAAGAACCCTTCTGACACTAAGCAGGTAACCGACATCGAACCCAAGAGTCTTTTCCGCATGTTTTGGCAGAATATTTGGAACCTTCGACAGACCCTCGACCCGGAAACTGGAGAGGACAAGTACTCCAGCCTTAGCATACCTGTCACCTTGCGTGCGATTATTGATCGCTCGCTTGACTACCGGGAGAAACGAGGGAGTTTCCGAAAACGCATCCATGACCAATGTCAGAAAGTTCGCTGGAACAAACCGGTATTTTGCGAAAAATGTGCCAAAGTAGGCGAGGCAGATAAATGTCGTCGGGTGGTCATCTACCCGTGGAAAGACGACCCAAAACTGCGTTCTCAGTACCTGTTCACCGGCGTTAGCAATGCACCACTACAAGACCGCATGAAGCCACGTCAGGTAAGTCTCTTGATAACCTCTCTTTGACTCATTACTGACAGGTAATTGCAGGGCAATGGGCGGACCAACCCCTCAACAATACATACCACAGACGAGCTCGGCCTGACATGCATTGAAGCTAGTGCCACTGCATTGAAAGAGTGCCAACAACAGGTAGTTTATGTCTGTGAACGTGAAGGAGGACCAGTGGTGAGTCTCTACCCCCAGCATGTCCCGAATTTCACTCATCTTCTGTGGAGGTGGATTTTATTGCCTATGACATATTTCCCCCGGATGTACTTCAAGAACTGGAGGAGGCAGTAGATCAAGAGACGGGGGTGAAACCAGTGAGACGTGGTTCTAACAAAGACCGTTGGAATTCAGGTTCGATGCGTTGTTTCGGTGCACGTGTTGCTTCAGGGGGACGTCCTGCTGATGAATACGTGTTCTATGCTGGCATAGAGGCGGAAAGTTTGGAAGGTATTGAAGTGTTATTCAAACAGGCCTTGGTACGTTCAATTTACACTGTTTCATTTGACGCATCATTACTTGATATGCAGTCAGCAATGTACACGCAGGAGGTCACCAAACTTCTGCACCCCGACATGCTTGACGAACTCAAGAGGAAAGGGGAGCCTTGCGAACGTGTCGGTGAATACGGAATCAACCTCTTTACGTGTGAAGGTTACACCGCACCTTTGCATGACGACGACGATGTCTGCAGGTCCATATGTTCACAGATCAGATGGGACGCTAAACCGGAGTATTCGGAATTCAGTTTCTGCCAGTTGGAGTATGGGTACTACATTCGCACTCGTGCCAACATGCTTTGGTAAATCCTTGTTCAGTCCTTTTTGGCTGTCATTGATAACCGGCCAGGTCATTTGAAGCGACTAAGCTTCACGGGACAGTGCTACCCTCAGAATCAACGTTGAAAGTGATGCGCATGAGGGGAGGTGTCAGTACTGGAAGTCATGATTCTATCAGACTCAAAGACGCCCAAAGGGCTGCCAAGCGCCAACGAACAAGGGATAACTATCAAGTACGACGGTGTATCTATGAGGGATTGTAAATTTAGTATGTAGCAGTAACTTTAGGAACTTTGATAGAACCTGCAGCGGTGACCTGGTTAGAGGCGCCTACTGACACATTTTCAAATAAAGAAAATTTATCTCGGGTTTAGACGAGCTTGCGAGTCTATGCAAGATTAATTGCATCAGCAGCGAGCTCAATACAATAACCTCGTACTCACCGTCCCCGCGCCTCGCGCTCTAAGCGGGATATGTCCTCTCCACCTCCCAGGTCGTAAGCGAGAGGGCAGTGGTGAGTACGAAAACGGTTCTTCTATTATGTCATATGGTACACGTCATACTAACCGAACTTCCGACAGAGTCATCACTGGCGGCGGAGTGAGACATTATCCTTGTCTCTCACTACGTCGCCAGGTGTGTATTCTAGCATTTCTGTGTGGTCTCTTCTCACTACGTCGTTGCGGGCTTGGTTTTTGGCTAACGAGGCTTAACGCGAGCGTTGATCAGCAATTGGTGTCAAAGACAGGCTGCAAATGTTTATGGGAATTATGATGTCTGCGGATTGATCCTGGTGCGGACGTCAAAAGCCTGTTAGCATTATCAGTATTCAAAGGAAAGAATCCCAAAGATAGCAGCGATGCGTTAGAGCGCTAAACGCGACGGAAGGCATCGATATAAGCAAATCCGAAGGGAACCTCGGAATCTGTATTTGCTTCAGAGTAGGGGAGCAACACGTCACGCGAAGCAGAGACGACATGATGTCCCTGCCGTGCACGATAGCTCGGAATGAATTCGGTGGCTGGTGTAATACCAGCCGAAATGATTCCAATATTTGAAAGTCGTTTTTAAATGTAGATGGGATAGGCGCGGTGGAATAAAAGTGTAGAGATAGTGACTTCCAGCGTTTTCGGTGATCGAGTAAGGTTTGGATCATGTTTCGCCCGATCACAGCACTCTCTGGTTCGACTGTGAAGGTGTAGTTGATGATGGAACCAGGGTCTTCGAGCATGTCAATGTCAGAAGAAGCCACTGTGCCAATTTTTTCGTTGTATGACTCCAATTAGGAAACGACGGCATTTAAATGGGCGGGAAATTCACGGAATAGCCCCTCATAAAGCTCTCTGCGCAACAGAGCAAGGGAATCAAGAGCGATAGTGGTGGTACGGAAGGAAGAGTTCGCTAATGACATAAATCTTTTGATCGGGTGCGCACGGACCAGAAGAGTTAAGACACAGTCATATTCCCCATGGTATTGGTATATTACATTGGTAATCGAGGCCATTACTGTACACAATGCGCCTTTATGAAAACTATCTTTTGCCCAACTCCGACTTACCCAAGGGGGTCGTCCTACCGAGATTCAGAAACTGAGTTCTATTCGATCAAATATTGTGGTATGTCGGGTGAGGTAATTCTCCATGGGGGCTGGAATACAAGCTCACCAAACACTCTTCTCTGGCTTATGCTTCGAAACGGAGAGCACCCAATCATCTGCTGGCGATCCTAGTAAGCATTCAAACCTCGTTCTCTCCCGGCCAAAGGAGTCAGGAAGGACGCTCAAGTCAAGAGAGCCCTGGAACGAGTATACCTGAAACTGGCAACAAATACGCCTGACAGCACCGGGATCCTGGACGTTTCAATGCTTTGAGATAGGGTAGCTGATTATATGAGGCTAAACGAGAGGTATTGAGTCGACTGGACGAATACTGAACGAGCGGACATACAAAGCTGCAAGCACGACACCAATTCTTGAGGGGCCGTGTATCGACTAGGTGTTCGTATTCCAGAGGAATGATAGCGGCGCGTTCCTACGTTTTGATATGGTGGATATGCAAACTGTAGCGATACGACCTCCGAGCGTTGAATATAATATCGCTAGTTTTCATCTGAATGCTCGAAATTGTATCGCATGATTCATTTTTGGAGGGACACCAAAGGAGTAGCTGAGCAAACAGTCACCGTGTCGACGTTTTGCGAAATGAGGCTCACGAATTTGCGGTAGTGAGCTTATATGGGTTTTGGAACAGGTATAAAGTTGGCAATATCGGGTTGATGTAACTTGATGTTGACGAGCGTCCCTATCTCTCTCACATAAGCAACTCTTTGGTACCTTTCGGGGATCCATACAACTATCAGGCTCTTTTTACGGCACGAACCGAAACACGTCTGTAAAAAGGCGAAACAGCGATATCAGATTCAAGGATGCAATTATAGGTATGCATATCTACTTAACCTGCGTTCATCCATTCTGAGGCCATTGAAAGGGGATTCTGCGGCGGAACGAAGCAGATGATGAGCAAGGGAAGCGGTCCGGTGTTAGTGTAAAACCAGTCTGACCCTAACCCCAACTGCTCGTGTTTGGTGACAACAAACAATTTTGGACCTTCGCCAGCGACAAGCTTGTTCAAAGTCGATGCTTTCCGAAACAATCCTCCCAAGCAAGTGATACGGGCATATTTCTACGATAGAGATATAGCCCATTGGAGATTTTTGCAGCTTTTGGATGGCCGGAAATCGTTATAGGAGCACGATGGATCTGGTGAATGTAAAGCTTTTTCTACGCTCCAACTTATCACTCACCTATGCCCTGGATTGGATAGAAATCAACCTGCGACTACCAAAGAAACTACCATCCGGAAGAATCAGAACCCTTCGCTGGAGTTTTCTCATAACCCAGCACAACAGCCGCGACATCCTCGAAGCTACTCTACCCTATCGTCACTACTCCGCGCTCTTATCACGACCTCTCTGTCTCTCCGGTGAGGCACGCGAGAAACTCCACCATCCTGTGGTATTCAAACGTGCTGGTATACCCACACACTCACATCAGCATTTCCCTTGAATTCGCGACGCGCACTCACCAGGACATCCACCACACATGAATCTTTCATGTGCAACCCTATTCGTCATTCCCCGCAACGCACAACACTCTCAGTTATCTTATTCCTTTCGCTCCGAAATATACACGCGTTACGCCCCTCTCGCAACCGTGTCTGTGTCTGGTGTTTCTGTTGCACTGCGTACGACAAGGAGTTGATTCCCAGTGGCGCCAAGTTGGAGCATGGAGAATAGGGAATGGTGTCAACTTGGCTGCTTCTGCTGTAACGAACCGTGTCTGATGCGATTGGTGAGTGCCTTTTCCATGTCATTGTTCCTACCCTAATCTCTTCCTCACGTATCCTAGGTCCACTCCAGGATTTCCTCATCCATCCCTCCACCTGGACCCGATGACCAGGGATCCGTCGCGTAGCATGTCATATGCTTCAACTCCAAGTTCGCCCAGCCAAGCCGTAATATGCATCGACGAGGTACTGGGAAGTCATATACTGTCCCTAACGATTCGCTCGTCAGTGTGACTACACCGACACCCCTTGATACGACGATGAACCGCCTCACTCCCTTTCTCAGGTCGTCCTCACAGAAGCCTTGGAACTTCGAATCCTTGAGTATTACTACATTTCGACTGGTGTTTGTGTTGCTCTCTCAACACCAGCTCTTGTTCAGAGGGAGCTACGAGCCCGTCGGATGAGAGAGGTTCTTGAGAGCAAGAATAACGGACTATGCTGACGCTAACTGAGGTACGTTTATGGCTAAAACTTCAGGTGTTCCTTGCGCTGATATCGTTACATCTCCTTATAGCCACTTTACCTAACCTGAGCAGCGAAGCATTGAGAACACGCTCGTCAACCTCTTGGCCTGTTGATTCTTCAAGTCCCCGACCTTCCCCCTCTGGAACTTGAAACGGTGTCAGGACACCTTTCGCAGCGCATCTACCCCGATCAGTCAAATCGCAAAGTACACCATACCTCCGCACTTATGCACTTATGCCACGCGACCATCAGACTTAGCTGGTTAGCCAGCACTCAAAACATCACGCAAATCCATCGTAACCGCTATACCTCCTCCATTTTCCCCTGGGCTTCATATAGACCTCCCGAACGCAACACTACCACATCCTCGTATCAAATCCGAGTGCTGTAACGACTCTAGACCCGCATTCCCTCTCGTTGCTACCAGCCCTGTCAATCAGTCACACGGTATCCCGGGTAAATTCCTATGCCTTCCTTCGCACTATGGAGGACATGAATCAGTGGAGCTGTGTCTATCACACGAGATCGGTGCGTTCTTTTACGTCTGTCACGTCATCTCGATTCTCAGCTACTACCGCCTTAGCTGCAGGCTTCGTCTTGTCTTTCGCCGGTCGTTCCAGAGTAAAAGGGTGTTTCCTCGCCTTCGATAGCGACATTTGATTGCGAATATAGCTGTACTCTACAGCTCTTTACTATCGTCCGCCGGTCGGATTTCAACGATGGACAACCCTCGAATATCAACGAGTGAGATACGTAGGGGCGAAAACTACAACGCAACGGACCTCTATGAAAGGCAGATGGGTGCTTGTGATTAGGGTGTTCATTGAAATGTGATTTACTCATTTGATAGTCCTTCCCTCTCGGATCCCGAGTGAATTGAAATGATCTTGTTCCTTGCTCCGTTGAAATGATGCACTGAGGACGGCGAGTAGGATAGAAGCATTTCAAAGTCGCTAGGTAATTGATGCATTGAAATGCATCAGAGACAACTACGCCGCTGTTGCATTGAAATGCATGGCCATTTTAAGAACAGGGATATTCGGATTTAACCGAGAACTATACAGCTTCTTGTGGCTTCGGAAACAACCGGGCATTCGGAACCAGCAGCGTGATTCTATCAGTCAACAACATCGGGATTCGGTGGTGCGCTGGGGATATAGGATAGATGGTTCCGAAGGTGCGCAATACACATCCGAGTGTTTTTCCCTCTGATCTCAACAAAAGCCTGCAGATTCATGTGTTTCTACTTCCGTGGACCGTCGGTTAGCTTGGTTTACATCAATGATCGCGTCTCTGCATATGAAGACTTCGACTTCGAACGGTTCAGTGTTGAGACGCTATCTTTATAGATTGGCCGCTACCGGCGATGTTCTACTCTACATCTCTATTCCTGGAGTGGCCCTTCTCATCTCCCTCTTCGTCACCATCATTCTCTTCGTCAACACTGACAAATTCTTCTGCGAGGGCCTCATCAACCTTTGCCAATAGTTCTCGAGTTTCTGCGTGAAATCTATCGTGTTCGAGTTGCTCGTATGGTTCAGCCCATTCCCATCCCGCGATTTCATCCTCGATTTCCATCAGCACCTTGGCCTGCTCTTCCGATAGACCAGGGTACAGCAGTGACAGTGGAAGGACATTCCTGGCCGTTGTGATAGGAGAAAAATCAAACAATGGTTCGCGACGGTTCTCAGACACGTTTTCTGGAGTGTGTTACTGCAAATTCTATCCCAAGACAGCATTTTAGACATACCTGGTAAGAGTTTCGCGACTCTCTCATTATTTGGATCGCTTTCTGCTGGGAAGCGGTGCCTGAAAAGGTCCTTGAGCTCCGTTTTATCGCTGTTCTTCGAATCCATTTGAGACACGCTAGCAGTGTGGATAAGCATATCCCGTACCTGTTCGACAGCCGAGTCTCCCTTTGCATAATCGCTTCCCTGATGTTGACGTACTGTCCTTGCAGCATTGGCACCACGAGTCGATAACTGCTGACAGGACGTTCGAGAGAGCTTGAGGGAAGTCTGGTCATTTCTTGTAGCCGGCATGCGGGGCACGATATCAGCTGTGGTCAACTAGGTTCATGGTACTTAAATGAGTACGTACATCAGGTGTTCATTGAAATGCACCTTCTTACTTGCCATTTAAATGGAATACTCATTTCAATGCACGCTTTTTCAGAATCATTTAAATGCCTCAATCACGCACTGCGGCGTCGGAGTATAAGAGGTCGAAAGGGACCCATGATTCATCATATCCATCACAAAGCCCATCCCTGCTCGTTTCACGGTCACCGTATATCACGTATTCAATGGAAGAGTTGCTCTTCCTTCGCGTTCAGTCACGACCAGAGCGTCAAGACACTCCTCCACCTTTGTGAGTCGTTATTTTTGTATGTAGTATTTTAGATTTAATGGCCTACGCAGAACCACGTCCTTCCGAGCCGCTGCACCAGTCTCTCCCGAGGAAAAGAAGTGTATCAACACAATCACCACCTTCAGCCAGACACAGAAGCGCCATCTCGATCAGTAGCTCAATGTCTACCAGATATACCTCAACTCGAAGCGAGATATTAACGACGTACGCTTTTGGATTCTTATGAACGTCTTGGTCTTGCGGTGGCTCCGTCGATGGGGTCCAATGCAATGGACTCGCTGGGGAATTACGATGAAAAAGTACTGGAAAAGGCGTGTCACCGAGGTAAGATTTAGCCCCCTCTTGACTGTTATATATTGACTGTATCTCTAGCTCATAATTCGCTACTTTGACTGGAAGCTTGGGACTCACCGTGGATTGGAGAAATTAAGTCGCAATAGATCTCCAGTCACCCCTCCGTCCTCTCCAGTTGGTCTGCGGTCGATTCACGTACTTTCACAGCCAGCATTCGTACCGATCTCCCCTTCTTCGGAGATACTCCTCTCTCCACTGTTACCTTCTCCCGTTCGGCCTCTACGAGCTATATCTGTCGGCCCATCTTCACCAATTAAATCTACAATCAATAAACGGAGAAAGAGATTCCAGCTACTTTTCGATAACTAGTACAATAGCTTCTATATATGTGATATGTCTATATCAATTTGAAGTCATGAATTCTGGGGCTCATTTAAATTACCCTAGTGCGTAGTATCATTTAAAATCATGTGTGATGTGAGTACGGATATCAATCAGCCTCGGCTCTTTGTCAATCCCACTTGTCTCCTACCATGTCACTTGACACCATCGCCAATGAACTTGTTCTGAAGATTTTTGAGGACGTCTTCGACGACCCTCGATATACCCCCTCGAAGTCGGTCCGACTTCTCCGCATATGCAAATCGTTGTTTGAGCCGTGCGTAACATAATTCTCAGACATTGGTCTATTCTGACGACGTGGCATAGCATTGGATCATTGGTCTATCGAAAGGTTACAGCGAGGAGATATGACGCCCTTGTATCCCTTGTGGATTCGATACAGCGGAATCCATCATTTGCCACATTCATTCGAAGCCTCACTCTCTGTGTTGACATCGCGACTTCCTATGCAGTACTCGACTTCGTACCGCTACTGGCGATGCTTTTGAACAGGACCGCCAACTACGTTCAGACGCTCGAGTTGCGTGGTAGCAAGATGCATCCAGCTGTTTACGCCACCTTCATTTCATTCACCTTCCCACGCTGTGTTTCGCTATCAGCCCCGTATTACATCCTCCTCAATCCAGACGCCAAATTGGATTACTGCCAGCGCGAGGCCTTTCCCAGATATCCTATCATGGTTTGTCGAGCGTCCAATCCTTGGCCAATCCTTATTCGGGTCAAACTTGCCTATCCGGATCGTCCCAGAGCTCACGGACGACTCATAGAGTTCCCCAGTCCGTGCAGCAAGCTATCTTCACCTTTCCCCGAGTGTCTGGTCACGTCCAGTACTTGCTCTTGGGAATTCGGCTTCCTCCCCACATCCAAACTCTCGGCCTTCCCGGCGACAGCTGGATGACAATTTTCCCTGAAGGTTACACCGTATCTCACAGGGTCGTGTTGATTTATGAGCGCGAAATAAACAAGGTGTTGCGCTTTTATTCCCCGGCTTCCACGCTGTCACGGATCGAGATGACGGAGGATGAATTGTGGGAGGGGATGGCTAAGATACTTGAAGGACGCTCAGTAGAATATCTCGAACTTAATTCGGAGTACTATCACACAGGGGAATTGATCTATCAGCGTAGGGAAGTATAATGGTGTAAACTTCGACTACAAAATATTACATGCCCTTTCTACTGGATGTCGTCAGGATCTTCTGTAGCCCATACATCAGTTTCGAGCTCGATCTCAACTTCTAGTGATCCTACGCTGCTGAGTTTTGCTTCCAGATCAGCCTCAGGGTCATCTAGACATGTTAGAATGATTTCTACTCGTTTCTGCAACGGCGCCCACTTTTCTTCCCACAACTCCGCACGAGCTGTTTCTGTCCGAGCATGCTCTAGGGAGTAGGCATGGAGTCCTTCAATGAGACAGGATTCGATGCCGGTTCGCCTTTCCAATTGTTGTTGCCACCATTGGGATTTCCATCTGCAAAATGCAACTGCTCGCCGCATCTCTTCATTCACGAGTTCGAGCTCTGGCGCGTGCTTTGCACCATTGTACACGTAAACCTGGAGGAGTGATGAGCCTGAATACTTGGATTATACGCGAAACAAACTACTTGAGATGATCTCTTCCACTGATGCGCCTTCACGTTTCTTCACTTGTTCCGCATTTCCATGGATACCGGTAGTATACCAGATCCAAGACAGATGGAGATTCTTGCTTTCACCGCGAGCTAGGACAGGGTTGACCGGTACAGTTGCGATATTTTCGGTTCCGCCAAAGTAGCCCCGTATCGTCCCTGTGCTGACACCAGCGAGTTCCTGGGCCTTCCGAAGTATCTCCTTCTCTTCCTCAAGCAAAAGGCGTTCCCCGATGCCCCGGACATCTTCGTCCTTGAGTTCCTGAAGCACCTGAGTCCACTCACCAGGTCCCCGAAGGCTCAACAGTGCGTCTCGTGCGGCACAATACATCTGTTGGCAACCCTTAATCCTTCCTTCCAGCTGATCTTGAAGTGTCCTATTTCGAGTTTGCACTGACTGGGAGCGAATAACATTCGAACTATGTTTGTAAGCAACACTCCGAGAACGAAGGTGCATTCGAAGCCGCGCCAATGACTCTACCGCCTGGGCGTGCCGGAGACGTTCTTCAAGATTGATCACATCTTGTGAACAGATTTTGATGCGACTTTGTGGGTCCAGGGCACTCGGCAAAACTAGAGGTATTTTCTCCGGAGCCAAGACTGCTTCCTTGGAGGATAAGGAAGGAAGGTACGGGGATAGTTGCGGAATGTGAGTACGCTGCGTCTTCTGAAGACGTTGGATACGATGCAAGAGGGCTGTGCGACGTTGTTGTATGTTAGTCTCTTGATAGGGTGTATGCTTGCTCTTGGAAATTGCACTGAGAACAGCACGCCTATCAAACACTTGCCATTCAGAGGAAAGGAATTGGCAACGAAAGGATCACTTACTGAGCATCTTCTATTTCTATTCCTTCAACGACCATACTACTAATAGTGGACTCCATATTGGACCTTCCAGATGCGACGCGAGCATGGTCCTCCTCTGCTAACTGTTTCTTGACCAATGCGAGCGTGAGACCTGAGAATAAATCACGATCTTGATGGCTACTTGGGATAGCCTACTGTACTCACTACATTCCGGTAAATCGTACGGACATTCCCTTGATTTCCCTTGTTCCCACTGCACTACGGCTTTTTCCCATATTGCTACCTCCTTTGAGTAATCAACCTTCATGGCTTCATCCAGTGCCATGAACGCTCGAGAGTGTACGACAGCTTCGGGAATCGCCTTGAGTAATTTTTTTGGTAGCGAATCCACTACAGATTGTTGTGAGCCATGTATAAGCATCGATAGAATAGACAAATACCTAAGTCAATCGTTTTCTGGTAGTTAGTATTGTTGCAATGGTCGTCGATGTTCTCGAACCGAGCGCCCTTTGATGACTTGGCGGTCTCATTAGTTGTAGACCAATTGCGTTCTGGGCCTTCTCCGTCAGTTTGACCGACGCCGACTGTGTAGTTGAACGCAAAGGGAGCATGGCAAACAGGAACATGTTGTAACGCGCCCCCTCAATTTGGTTTATCTTGTTCTTTATCACTTATCTGCTTGTCCTTATTTACCTACAGCCTCGTACCTATAACGCCGGTTACTCGGCTGTACGTACATCATTCGTTGTCTTTGCTTTACTCCCATCACAATCTACAGAGTTGTCGTGCTCTCTCGGCCTTTGGCCTCGCGTTACCGCCCGCTCGCGTATCGAGCCTCTCGTCGGCGTACAAGCCGCCTTACACATGTGCAGGAAGATGGAATTTTGGGACTTTGAATACCAGCTTGCGATCTGGAGGAATCTGAAGGAATTGCGGAAAGCCATTCATCCGGGAGAAGAAATTACGCATCCACTGGCATGCAATATCGTATGAGATGATGATACATATGAGCCGGATACCAAAGACACTCATAAGAAAGATTGTGTCCATGTTGCAATACCTATGTTGGTTAGCAATTAATCTTTGGTACAGTAGAGTGAATCTTTACCTTTCTCCCTTCTGTAGATCACCAATACCATTTGGTCGGAAGAGCTCATGGCGTGAGCAAATCACCGCGCCAATACCGGTTGCTCGGAGACCCTTCGACTTCTTGTTATTAGCGTTCCATATAGCAGAGAACCCAACACAATGAGATATCTGATGGATTGAACAAATTAAAATGGATTCTCTAAAGCCTTGATCTCTCACCTCGTCTTCATGCTGCCGAGCCGTAATCAAAGTTGAGTATTCCTCCCAGTCAACAACACAGCCCCATCCAGGTCCCAGCTGAACATCACGCGCGTCATTCGGACGCGCACGGGCCCTTTGTTTAAAGTTAGCATCCATCGATAGCAGAAGAGCGTATAGCCATCTGTACAGAGTTTTTTTTTTTTGAGTAACCTAGCTATATCAATGAAGCAATTAACACTTACTGACGCTCTGGGCTCACTTGCTCCCAGTCGGGTGGTAAGTTTATCCCCGGATGAGGACAGGCGCGGCATGGGATGGTCGTGTTTCCTTTTTCTGTCCCCTTAACACCGCTCGGATCATGACCTCGTCCCGCTCTTTTGGCTACTTTGATATGGCGCCACTCCCTGAACATGATGCGAAATTGCTCCAAGCGATCCTAAGGACGATTAGTGTTCAAATTGGTCCGTGTTGCTAAGAAAGTTTCACATACCGGAATGTCTTTACGAAGACCCCCGCCATCGGTCATCCGCTCCAGTGAGCGATAGAAATTAGTGAGAGGGATATGGCCTTGGAGACTGAGAACATGAAACAGGCGGAGAACTTCGAATGTTGCGGCACTACGAGGAGATTTGTACGAAGACGGCCACCATCCCATCTCAAGGAGTTGAATATGATGATCTAGCGGCGCATGATAATCGATATCATCAAAGCCAAGAATCTATATCATACCTTTGGCGCTGGGACACCCACAGAACATCACGTATGCAACGTGAATTCCAGTCGATGATATCACCACAAACTCACGCTCCGCTGCCTGAGGATTACCACATATCAGTCCTGGCGGATGACCCAGTTGAATACGCAACCCCAGGTTCTGCAACGATACATGGTGAAAGAAATTGTCTTTCCACTCCTGTTCTGTTCTGTAACGTGTACTTGAAGCTCTGGAAACGGGAACGTACCTGAATCCGGTGCAGCGGAGACATTCTATGCGATTTTAGCAAACAATCTCTACAATACATCGCCAGAGACACGCAATCAAGACAGCGGTAGGCGGGTGATGTCGAGGAACAACCTGGATTAGAGCATAGTCCATTGAACATCCGACCTCGTCCCTCGGTGAGAAGGATAGCGTCAAGATACATATCTCTGTGTTCCTCGTTCCAAGTAAGTATCGGGGCATCCTATGTGCAGTAAGGAAGCGAAGCACCGAGTATAGATAATTGCTCACGGAGTCTTGGTAACGTTTCGCCTTATCTTTCTTCTTGATAATGAGACGCCCAGGTTCTTCTTCGGGCGTTTCGGGTTCTTCTTGCCAAAGCTCATTGGTGCGTGGATATTCTTCAGAGCCATAGGCTGGCTGTAACTTCGAGGACGTCGAAGGATCTGGTTGAATCGCATCTACTGTGTGGGTTGTTTTCTTCAGTCTATGTTGTGTAGATGTGGTATGTCGGAGTTGCGCTGGTTTGATCTCGCTGGTTTTTCGCATCCGACTCGGCTGTTTAGGCATGGTGGGCGTCAGAGAACAAGGATAATACCGTGCGAAAGTGCCAAATCACTTCATACTGTGACATTACAATTTATCGACACCTGACGACAACGCTTGAGCTTGTACTCTCTTGCTTGCGTCTCGATAGCTAATTCCTCTTCGTCTACTATGAATGCTTGAGCTGCACTATCTTGCGTTGATTCGAGATAGCCCTACCCGCTTCTAGCAGCCTCTGAATGGTGATCATTTCTTGGCCTTTGATTCACACGCATTTCAATGTTTCAAGGTGAGTGCTGCATTTCAATGCACATAAATGACTTACTTAAATAATACGAGGAAACTTTTATCCTCTCCCGCTCTTTCCCAACACTCACCATGGCAAGTCTTGAGAATGCCGCTGTCTTAGTTCGTGCTCTCCTTTCCCAGCTGCAGGATCAGATAAGTACGAGTTGATTTTCCACATGATTGAAAATTCTCTTACGTTTCGTCCAGAGCTATACGAACAGGGTTGCCTGGAGATTACACCAAACACGCTCCAATTGATCCAGGTCATACTCACCGAGCCTTCTACTACTAGTTTCCTGCCTCTTACCCATTTCCCGTTAGCACACGTCACAGGGACAGGTGCCAAAGTCTCTGAAGAAAACGTTTCTACTACATCAGGTAATTATTTGACTATTATTCGTGAAAATTCCGCTAAAAATGTATTCTAGCAGTCAATACCGCCCAGAACGATCTTACCTCTCAAACCGTATCTGCTCCAGACCCGTCCATTCAAGATTTGAAATGCCCTCGATGTGGAGAGCAAGTCCTATTGCCTCCAGATCAACTTCGCTGGTACGCGGTTACTAAAGGCCTTCGCGTGGGTTGGGTCCGTGGACGGTAAGTGATGCCAAGTGATATTAAGATCAATTGACTGACTCCATACTAGAGACACCGCTCGTGAACTTTGTGAAGGTGTTCCATTTGCATTCTATCGTTGGTATCCCACTGAGGAGGCGGCTCGCAATGCCTTTTTGGCTGAGTATCCTTCCCGTACAGAGATTCTTCGCCCCTCTGATATAGAGTACCCAGCCCTAGGTTCAGGGCTTGGTTGGCTCACCCCCTAGATATTGAATAGTATTGATGTTGTTAATTGCTCCTCGTAGTTACAAATAAAATTCTCTTGTCGCTTTCCGAGTCCAACATGCATATTCGTCACTGAGGAGTGAACCGCACTTGAGTAATATCCGATGCTACATGAGTGGGTGTTCTTAACACCCAGACCTTCAAGGAGCTATCATCTGTGAGGTATTCGTGCAACTGCGCTAAACAGGCAGGGTAGGATCTACAAGGCGCTGATTTAGCGCTCCAGCTTTGAACAAGCGCCCATAAGCGCTCAGTTCATGAACAACTTGCATTCAACCTCTATTGTCCCTATGTTAATGCCGCCAGTATAAAACGACATATCTCAAATTGTTATCATAGTCAGAAACATATACGTGAATTTGAGCGCTGTCCATCGAGTCCTTAAAAGGTCAGAATGTTCACTGAAATTGATCAGTCTCTCTCGCGACTTTCTTTAGACTTACCTGCTACCACCATGCCGAGGGTCAAACTCTACTTTACAAAAGCCCAGAAACGGGCGGCCAATCGCTTGAAGAGTAATAGATCATACCAAAAGTACGTCCTAGGCTTTCTCTTTGCTTTCTGTTGACACAGTTCTTCTCGTAGGCACAAGGCTGAAATCTGCGAACGGCGCAAAGCAACGTCAGTCTGCCGTGGCTTCTTTACCCACTTTCTATTGACAGCTTCGATTTCTCATGCTCTCGCCATAAGGCGACGCTTACAAGCCGCAGAATCACACTCAAGCAAGGGAAATAGAAGCAACTCAGGGTATGTCATTGACATTCAGAAGCTCGTAACTGTCACTGAAGACCATATTGATTAGGACGAACGACTCGGATGATACACCATCAACCTTCCGCAACATTCACAGAATCAATAATGAGATTAATGACGAGTGGGTGGCCATTTCTCGCATTCCATCAATAGTTGCTCATCTTCAACCCCTTCAAGTTCTCAGCCGGGTTGGTTGCGTAGAGCTCGACGCATCGAAAAGAAGATAGAGGATATTCTTGCAGAGTACGGAGCGAAGGATTACAAGGAGTTCCTTGATGCGGTCTACCACAAGCACCGCGCAACACGAAAGAGAATGCCAGTAGATGCAGAGTACGGGGGCACCCTAATACTTGAAGTCTACAATACATTCGAAAGGATTGTTGGGAGTACTGGTCGGCTTTTCTCATTGGTATATAGGGCGTTTGGGACTCAGCATGAAGGCTATATTCGGGCAAAGGAACTAGACGACCGAGTACGGCTGGAATATTGCTCAAATCTGAGTGATATGGTGTGCCACGATATGGTTGGGATTGAGGAGCTCATTGACGCATGGGAGAAGAAGAAGTTATCATATCGAAGATAATTGGATTTGTCGGTGGATATGTGGTGGACTGTTCATGATTCTGTGCCTTCGGATAACCTGTGAAGGGATCGCAGCTGTGATGTTTGAAACTGGTGACTCGGAGGGTACATACATAAACCTGATCCTATCCTACAGTCAATCTCCCTTTGTCAACAGTTGGCATAACTCTTTTTCGGCGTCCTGTTGTTCTGCGACTGCTAACCCGAGAATTGTGATGATCCCTGCCGAACGGATTCCAAACGGAATCAACTTGGATCTGAAAACTATCGCAGAATAGACACATATCATCACCTGGGCATGATTTCTCGATGTCAGGGAAGGATGTAGCTTGCCAAGGAAGCGCTAAAACTTGCATCGCGATCTGGAGCCGAAAATCTGGAGCCAATTAATTCCCACGGCAAGTTGGAGCGCACGGACCATGTTGCATTTCAATGCGCTCGCATTTCAATGCTGCATCTGGGACGTCCAAATAAAACGGTACATATTGGATCGATATACCTTTCAGCTGCTTCTGACCCAAATGGCATCACCAGATCGACATAGCAGCAACATTCCTCAAAGTGACCACCCTTTGCGCCGCTCCCAAGTACCTGGTTCTATACTATATATCACGAGCAGCTAGCTGATAACCTGGCCCTCGAACAGCGCGGTCGAAAAGAATCTCTTACAGTTTTACGTCCTCAGGTATGGTTCATGATGACTCTGTGATCTTGTTTTTTTTTCAATACGTGACTTAGCTTCGAACCAATTCACCCTTGCTGGGCAAGAATTCAAAGGTGTAGCAACCTTCAATCTTTCATCTGATGGATCTGGCACTGACTCATACTCAGATTAAGACGCGTAAGACACGCTCAACTTCCGAGTCTGGAGTCAAGGCCGTAGTATTGGTGAGTGATCAGTTATTGTTATTTGAGGTTGTCCTCAACTAAATCGTTTGGTCAGGGTCGGCGTTCTGTGGCCTTGAAAACTACAGCAAGACCACTGACCAAGTCCCATGTGAATTGGCTTAACCAACTCCTCTTCACCGATCTGTACGAGCATGCATGGAATCGGCGGGCTGTCCTGGGAATAAACCGCATCTATGCACGTTTCACGCAGGAATGGCCTCAGGATCAAATCCAAGTCAGTGGGGATGATGACAACGCGGCATATCGCCGCCAGGTGTTCCTACACAAAGAGGTGTGCTTCGTATGATTCGCGGATCCTGTTGGAGGCTGACTCTCCCGTAGCAGATTCGACGAGCCTGTTACCGCCTTGCGATTTCCGCATTGCACGATAGGCCTGATGATATCTTGCTTTGGGATATCTTCTCAAGTCCAATCACTCAAGACGAGTACGAGGGTCGATCACTTCGTGTTCTCACCAACGACGCTTTCGAGGCCGCTCGCAGCATGCAGTTTATGGGCCCGACAGCCGCCGCAGAGCATATGCTCCATGTAACACCTGATTCTCATCGCCAAACCGTTGACGATGCTTTGTATAAAGGCCAGGACTTTTTACTGCGAAAGTTGTGTAAAGATCCTTTGATGACTGCTGCCGAGGTCGCGTTTATTCTGAGTGAAATAGATAGAGTCACACGTCGACGCAGTTCATAGCAGATGTATCCCACATTAATGGCTAATATGATAGACAATGCTGCCGATATCGAAAGATCCCTATGCGAGTAATGATAACGGTGATATCCCTGTATGCATAACTATACGCAGCTAGATTTTAAAATCGGGACTCGGAGCATCGTTCCAGATGGATGTAACTGACCCTTATGTTTCGAATGGAACGTCAGCTAGACTCGTTGGTGGTACGTCCCTTGAGACAAGCAGCACAGGTATTGAAGGGATTGGGAGCCAGAGTTTGCGCGCGGATATCGGGAGTATTAAAACAACTTTGATGTATGCCTCTTGAAACAACTACGTCGGCTTACAGGAGCATTAAAAAGGTCAGACAACGAAATCTCAAATTCAGAGTATTACGGCTGCGAGAATGGACGACAATAAACACAAGCTCACGAAAGAAAGGTCTGTTTCCACTCCAAACACTCTAGCTGATATTCATGTTTGATAAAGTGACCAACGTTGGCAATCCAAGGCTGGCCGAGGTGGGAAGTTTGACCTACTCATCAAGAATCAAGATCTGCTCACACCTTTGTTACCCACGGATCACTACAATCGGGTCAGGGAGTACATGGCAGATATCCGACATTCTGGTCCGGCCGGAAGCCTTGAGGAAGATAATGATGGAGCAATAACTTCTGGGGAGGATATTAAGGTATGAACAGACGATACAACATTAGAGGAATGAACTCACTCTTTGACTTGGTTAGCAGAAAATCAGGAGATGGCTTGGGCATTATTCTGGACGGAAAGGGACCGGTGAATAGGTTTTGCATGCAGTCGCTTAGAAAACTGAAATTGACGTGCACAATGAGTGAACTTGCCCGATGGATTAACTTAACTTGGAAAGTACAAAGACCACACGCCGATTTCGAAGGATTTGACATTGAGTGGTTTGCAATCGGTATGAACCCTAAGGGTTGATGCCATTTTCTGACCTGAATGACAAGGCGGGCTTGGAATTGAAGCCAGAACCAAGCATTACGGTGCGCCACAGATTGTCGGTCACTTCAGATAGCAGCAAAAAATTGGGAAATAAAAGGCGAAATGCTGGATGAGGAATACAGAAAGGTTCAGTTGTATATAGCAGCTGCAAATGAGGCATAGTCACAAGGAGAAGGCAGGGATTGAAATGACCCCTGGTTACTGTTCAATCAAAAAATCGGGAAAACTCCAAGGGTTTGACGAATGTTCCGCTCGTCGGACGTGCTAAAACTTGATGAGATCGCTGAAGGTCAAGTCATGTATATTTCTGGAGCACGTTAAAATGCTTACGAGGGATAAAAACAGCTTTTCAACGTATCTAGGGACTTGAAACATTTAAAAGGCCCAAAACAGCGCCACCAGAGAGATATTCGAGCTCACCCTTTATTCCCCACTGCGAGCTATAGGTAATGGGCAAACGAAAACGGCGCAACAAAGCTGAACAGTACGCTTGTTTCAAAACTTTGCTGACTCTGACTGACTGCTTGGCTTTCTTAGAGCAACCGTGGACACGGCGGATGCCTCATCTTCGAAGCCACGGGGTCGTCCATCATGGGCTCGTGGTCGGAAGCTCAAGATCCTTCTGGAGAACGAGGACCTCTTCCACAAGGATCACTGTGCATATTATCAGCGTTGTACACAGCTTTTTGTTGATGAGTTCGGTTACGACCTTCCCTACGACCAGCTACCTGATCCAGATGCCCCACCGCAAGAACCGAGCATGTCTCTTGACTCAGACCAACAGGAGGAGCGAGACAGGAGAGAGGATTTTCGCAAGAATGTCTACCATGTACGTCAGCGTCCACTCGATGCATATTTTCTTTTACTAACTTGTCTGCCTTCCGGTATTAGAAAATCTCCGAGTGGGCGAGGAATCGATGGCTTGCCAAAAAATCGGACGGTCCAGAGGTCGACAAGGTTCTGTCAGCTGTCACGACACTCGCAAAGAAGAAACCTACGTACAAGTCCGAGCTGCAGTACTTCCAGGATCGGTACTGGCATACGATGGTGCGGCCCGAGTTCGAGAAGAAATGGGGAGTCTTGAAAACGTTCAGTAAGAACCAACGCCGGATCGCGGAGGTGAATCGCATCAGCAAGGAGGTCTATTCGGCGCAGCCTGAGGAATTCAAGGCGAAGTTGAGGGAGGATTACCAGCGAGAGTTCCAACGTGAAATGGAGGATTTCAATGCCAGCAAGGAAAACAAGCTTCCTGAAACTGCAGCAGTGTACGATGGGTACGTTCGATCAATCTTTTGGTTATTTGAACTGAGCTCACCGATTCATCTAGACGTTGGGTACGTGTTGCCCAGGTGGTAAGTCTAGTATTGAATAGTATCCATTCGCGTCTCTTATACTGTCGATCATGCAGGTCCCATGCATAGCGGATGGGCTAGCTTCACATTATGGGGTTAGTGTTACTATCATCCTTGCTGGGCCCAGAGCTTCGGGAGAAATAGAGGTGGAAAGGTAAGCTTCCTCAGCTTCCTCTTCTTTCGCAAATGAATTAATCGGGTGTCTTTAGTGTAACTGGTCTTGTTCCCGACGCCGTCTGCAATATTCCTCTCGATAAGTTCGACGCGAAAAGATACCGCACCGTGCATGATCTTTGCGGAGACTGGGCCAGGACGTTATTTTGTAAGTGGTTTGGTTACGTGGTATGAGTTGATTACTTACACATGAATCAAAGCACCAGCAACTTGCGCCTCTAGAGTTGTTGATAATGAGAATGATGACAGTCAAGATCAACCGGCAGATCCGCCAAGCGCATCCAAAGACACGAGTCATGCTCATAGCACTGCCACCTCGTCCCTTTCCACGTCAACCATCACCGTCGACAATCGCCCCAATGGTATGTTCCTCTCTACCGTTTCTTATAGACAGACATACTCATTATTGTTAGAATCGCGTGGCCTTGATCCTGCTGCCACCACAGTCACAGTAGAGGCATTGCCCTTACCGCACAATGAAGGTCAAGAATCACTTTCTGCAACGAGCGGCGATGAGAAGGCAATGTCGCTGCTAACTTCTCAAGATCTTCAGCATATGGCCCAAGGGAGTCTCTTGACACCGGAGGAAATGGAACAAATGGTTGGGCGGGCTGCAGGACAAATCGGGGAAGGTTCATTGGATCTATATTTTCCTGGTCAGCAAGGTGCGTCTTGATTATCATCAACTATATGATCGCATAAATCATGTCTATGTACAGGCACAAATGATGGTCCTGGTCCTCAAAACTTCGAATTCGGTACATGATACATTCGTCTATGGTGTAGCATGCATCTCTAACCCATAGATAGGTAATGGTTTTAACTTCAGCAACGTTTCTACATTCTACAACAACAACGGGAACTCGAACTCAATGAACAGCATGTACTACGATGAACCACAGATCCCATTCAACACCTCAAGCTTTAGCGGTTCGTCGCAGAGTCAATATGGCCAACACATGTTTGGTTCTGGTATGAGCCACCTGGGTCAGTCTCGGTCATTTTGTTATCGCAAAGATATTACTTACGCAATGTTTCAGCAGATGCTACCCACGTCAATAACATGTCGACTACTTATCCCTCCGGTATCGAGCCTCAAAGTGGCCCAACCCCGCTCAACGATCCTACAAAGATCAACCGCGCCTCGTTCGACCTTGCTACCCAAGCCAATCTCCTCGGCTTCGGACACACTGTTTCGGCTGAGTTGGCTTCACCAAAGCCATCGATAATTCAGGGTCACCCATCAGTACAGGAACACCCACCTGGTGGAGTGTCTGCCCCCACGTCAGACGGCGGTCCTGGTGAGTTATTGATTATCCTACGACAAGCCTGAAGCTAACCGTTTCACCCAAGTACTCAGTTCTTCACCAACGGACAATGTCAATTCAGGTGAGATTGTCTCGCGCTAATGGCATCAGGCATCGTTGACCGCAGTCTAGCAGGCACGAAAGTCAACAAGGCTGGGGCTCGCAAGCGAAAACCAGCTACCAAAACATCAGAACAGGGTAAGTCTTGTCAGCTTTGCAGTGGTCGAGACTTATATATTAGTCCCATATAGATACCCTTCACAAGCGTCAGCGTATCTCAGAGCAAAGTGGTCTCTCCCGTCCCGCACGGAATCGCAAATCGGCGAGACATTACATACCGGAGGATGGTGTAACTGCCAAGGCACTGACAGATCAGGTTCAGGCAAGGAAGGGTAAGAAACAACGTAGATAGTTGGTAGTGGACTTGCGAGTTAGACTACAATTCATTATATTGTGTTTGATACCCCAAAAGGTCTGGTGTCTATACTTTGAGCAAACGAGATATAATTCTTCATATAGGCCTATGTTACTGATAAGTAATCAAAGTGGAGAATGGTAATGAACGTCGATAGAGCTCGTTCTGCTTCGTAGAGTGAAAGCCAAACTGGAATGCGTGCATGCTCGAGACGATCGACTACAGGTGACGTTGTCCATGTATCAGGCGAGGATTGCAAAACAGTTGACAGGTCGTCAACATATTCCTTATAAACGGCGATTGTCTGTGTAACTATCTGGGCAACTTCGTCAACTCCTCTCTCAAAGGTATCATAACTATGTGATCCTTCATAAAAGTGAAGCCGGCGCCGACGAACGACTCGTATAAGATCTGCAAGCACTGGCAAAGAGGATCATACTGAGCAGAATCACGGAGAGAAAGCTAATGACACTCACCACAAACCAGCCTCGAAACCTCTGCAATCTTTTCATCGAATTCGTCGACATCCAACCTCAGCGACGACAGTATGTCATCAGCCTCACGATCCTCTTGAGCAGTATGCTGTGGAACCTCAATCATATGACGAGTTATAGCAGGAGACATCAACTTGAACTTACCGACATAGTTCAGTTGAAGCCGGCGGCGGTCTGGTGTGGGGAGATAGGTGAGCTATATACCAAAATGAACATATCATTTCAATGGCACTAGCGTGTGGACGAATTGAAATGAATACGCCCTTGGCAATGATCTTGCAATGATCTCAGCCTTAAACGACATTGATGTACCTGAGTGACAGCTAACGAATTTAGCTTCGTAATCCTCAGGTCTCTGAGATTGAGAGTTTGAAAAAATGTAAGTATTAGTAGTCCATTAAGACACAAATAAATGGACTGGAATACTTACTACGGATTGGAACAGGACTAGGAGATGATCGACAAGGTGTGAAACCTTGACGCGTCTATCAATTTTTCCGGGTGAATATTGCAACGTTTAACAATCACGAAGGCATGGTTAATGTGGGTCTCCAGTGCTTCCGAATCTTAGAATGATCCTCAACATTGAATCGATCCGGAAAGTCTAAGGAGCCTCCACCGTACCTTCCTTGAAGCGGTTACACTATACTAGGCGCTCGTTTAAAGAGTAGCGCCCACCTTCAACTTGAGCGCATTTCAAGTCGGCTACCTACCACGCTCATTTAAATCCACTGGAACGATATAGTCACGCTAGCGCACGCCTCTGGATTCAGGTTTGGTAGCATACATTTCAATTCATCAACTTGACACGTCCATTTAAATTCAGTAACTTTAAGGTCGTTTAAGGTGCTCCGAGTCATTTAAACTCACTTAGGTTATTGGCTCATTTAAATTCGCCGGAACAATTCAAACGTGCGCATTTCAATTCACCTATAGTCTAGGCTCTTTGAAAATCAGTTTTACAGCTCCGATACACCGACAATATTCGGAATGCGTTTCAACAACAAGCGCAGCTGTTTCGAGACAATTTTAGCCTCATCGAACTGAATGTTACTGCGGTGTCAATACTCCTCAGGCTCAGGCTCCTGTCTAAGCATTTTCAGTCACCGTCACGGTTGCATCGCGGTCGTGCTGTATCTGGTGATGTCTAACCCCATTCTCGACGATAATAAATGCATTTGCTTCCCTTTTTGGTCGGTACGCCATTTCAAGGACCCATAAAAATGCTCTATCCACATTTAAATCCAGCAATCTTGTTGCATTATTTTAATGTGTCCTGTCGCTCTGTTTTCTCCGCGCGTTACGCATTTAAATTTGGCAACCTCGTTGCATCATTTCAATGTGCCCTGCCACTCTGTTTTCCCGGCGCATTTCAATGACGCTACTCACTTGATCCCGAGGCCTCCCATTTTAATGGATTTCCCTTGACTCACAAGGATTCATTGAAATGTCCTTACATGTATTCCTCCAGCATTCTGGAAAATGAAACTGGTAGAAGGAATTGTTGAGATCCTGAGACCCACTTTAGGTAGGAATAATACAAAGACGTACCAGGGTTTTTTTCATTGACGCCTGTCTGAGGGTTCGTCGTCCGTGCACCTATGGCGATCTTGACTTGAATTAACGTGACTCTTCCACCACACCATCGAGAACATTCGATGTAAAGGGAAATGACGTCATTGTCCAAGTCAACTTGTTCCGCTAAATGAACGTGGAAATCTAATAATAGCAACCACATTAGACACTTTTTTCTCTAGGATCTTCTGCATATTCCATAACAATTCACTGGCAGAGAGAATACATCATGTGAGCATCAACCATTAGAATTCACCTAACCTCTCAGATGACTGTGTCTAGTGCCAAATCAGATCAAGCCACTCCCAGTGGACGAGGTTGAATCTCCGTGAACCAAAATGCGGTATGCTGAGTTGCGAAACTTGATCTGGTTTTACTTACTGATATTATCGAGGTTTGACGACTTCTTGACATGCTTTCGTGGTGCACTGGTTGCTGGAGTCCAAGAGTATGCCGTCACTATCATTGGATTTGACGGAAAACGTTTCACATGGTATGCTATGCCCTCAAGCCACTATTCCCACCTTCAGATACTGACCAATAGAATAGGGAACACCTATCAAATAGTATTGTTGAGATTACAGATGACCAAAAGGAACGAATTGAAGCAATCCTCCTAGAGGGTGCACCCTGCGAGCCGAGTGGCGCAGGAGAGACTGGAGACGAAGGTAGAGTGTATACTCAAGGCCTTAGTCCTTGGCTGTTTATCATTTTCCTCAGAATTCCTGCGGGATGCGGGGGATGGAGGAGTTGGAATTAACCCAGAAGAAGCATTTGAAGAAGAACTCGAGGAGGCAATTGAAGGTCAAAACGAAAGTGGGGATTTTCAGCAATACTATGAAGAATGCATAGGCAACATATCCAGGGAGATTCCTCTGCATTTGACCCATAATGCGCACTTGAAGACGACACGAAGCGAAGAAGACTCGGACTACCTCTCTATTCAAGAACAAACCCGACCTCCTCGTCGGAGACGGACGAACATATCCGAAACAAGTCTATTGCATGATAAAGCAATACAGGCTGAACACAATACTCCTAGGTATGTCACACTTACCGGGTACAATACTGATTCCTCATTGCTGAGATAAAACGCTGCAGTTCCTCACTAAGGGACTTAGGCATGTATGGCTTGGTCATCCATATGGACCTCAAAATTCTCATCTGCACCAGGTGTCAGACTGCGCTGCCGCTATCCTACATGCTTGGTCACATCCAAACGGGACAGATTCTAGGCAAAACTTTCCACCATGGGTATGCACAGGAAATCGCCAAAACCGGACCAAACCGAATACCTCAATTTAAAGAAAAATTGGACCGGGCTTTAAAGGCGCTGAACTTGCCAATTCGCGTCGATGACATCATTGATGTTGACGGTGTGGACCCTGAAAGCGTTGCCCGGTGGCGGACTGCCACTGGAACGAAATTTATCGAAGGTGTCCGCACCATATCGCAATGTTACTGGTGTAAAGGATGTGGCGTCTTGTCAAAATCCAAAAGCGTTCGCGGCAAGCAGTGCCATAATAGCAAGGAGCACATGAAGACACAGTGGGTCACTGTAAAAGGGCAGTCTGCGTGTGAGACGCATACCGCATTTGTTAGGTGGTTCCCAATTCAAGATACCGACCAAACCACTCCCTTACAACCAGCAGAACGCTCCGATGTTCAGGATGTATTCGAGGCAATGGGTGCAGAAGCAGAAACCCTTGTGACAAATCGACCAAACGCTCCTCACCATCCATTCTTCCATGAATTTGGAATCGACAAATTTCTGGCCAATTTCCGGGGAGAAGATATCGCAGGCCTTTTTAGAATCGATTCAGAAACCCAGGAAAAAACTACGTTTCGACACCTTATTGGCCTATTTGAGGCGACATTTGAAAAGGATTGCTCCCTAATCAAAGAAAAACATCCAAGCATAAGGATGAAACTGGTAGAAAATGTCGGTGCAGCGTAAGTACTGTTATAATGCATTCTGGGTCCCTTTTTCATGTATATTTAGCATCCGTCGGCGTGCACCTCTGTTCACACCCTCTCCTAATCGTACCACCCGACGAAGATACTATCTTGTCCAAGTGAAGTTGATTTATGGACTCATATGCCACCGGAAAGAGCCAATCATCTCTCCTCACACGAAATCCACCTTGTTTCATATCAGCAAGGCGCTGGACGAGGCATTGAAGGAACTCGAGTACATCCTTAGTCAGGAGGAACTCGTTCTTGACAATGCACAAAAGGCGTTATACAAAGTGCTCGGACGCCTCTTTTTTCCGCGAGGTGATCGCTATGAAGATGAAGTGTCGAGTAATCCATTCATGTGTCCCGTCACCGTGTTTCTAGCAGCCCTGTGGGTAAACTCCAATGGAGAGAGGAGTTCGCTCTGGTCAGTCTCTCCAGAAATCGCAAAGCTTCAGTTTTGCATACGGCTGGCTGCATTCCACATTGCTGTGGAGGGGCTTAATAACAAAGGCCACACAACAGGCAATGAATCTAGTACAGATCCTGCAATGTGGATTGAGTGAGCTCTTTGCAGTCTTCTACTACCATTATGTCTAATATTTGTTTAGTGAGCTTACAGGATTTACAAGCAGATATCTGTCGGAAGATGGTGTCTATCCGTTCTCCATGGTGCGCCATCATATGCACCAGGTCACCAAGATAGTCAAAAACACCTCTCGCCCGGCTCTGATCAAAGATCTCGGCAACGAAAAGATCCTTATTTTAGATCATGAAATGTCATTCCCCCAACTTGCGGATTCTGCAAAGGTCGCTCTACGAGACGCAGAGGCATATATTCTACAATATGTTCTCTTTGCTAAGCAGAGCACTCTTTCCACATTTATCAACGACATGCCATTCCTTCAGGGCCCCTTTGGCAAACTACTTTCATCTGTGGCACCATTTCCAAAATCGGAGGATGAGTCAAAGGCGCTCTTGCAGCATCTTCTACACCACGGCGATCTTGGTGAATCGGGTCAGATAGACGAGAGCAAATGCCTCAAGTGGCTGTCAAGTATTTCCACAGCCTGGACAATGGTAATTCCGCTGTTACACATATACCAGGGACCACCAGGTCGGGGAACTGAAGAGGTTGAATATACCTACTCAGTAGACCAATCAGATGGCCAGCAGAATCTCCAGAGGGAGGTTTTCCAAGGGAATCATGTCCTTGTCATCCGAGCGGATAGGGGTAAAATGGTCCCAAGATCCGGTGTCTTACAGAGAATTGTACGAATCCTGCCCTACCAGCTCTCGGTAGTCCTCTACATTCTTCTAGGTGTTGTCCGACCTCTAGAATGGCGCTTTGCAACCCAGTCATGGTTTCCTGTAGATCCAGAGAAACGATCCCAGGCAATCAGCTGCCTCCAGACCAGAATCATTGCTTCATTCGGCATCTCATGGTCATCGGACAAGTTGTCGGCCTGTCTTGCTGCGTGGTTCCAAAAATATATTGGAACAAGCATTGGCCTGCGAATCTACAGGCATATAATATTGTTTTTTATCAGAATATTGATCAAGGTACCAGAAACCGAGCGAGAGGATCTTTTGGACCTTGCAGAAGAAGTGTCGGGTCACACGCCAGCAACTGGTAACCTGAATTATGGTATCACTAGAACCGGGCAGGGTGAGAAATTCTTCACAAAATACGTTCAATTAGGAGAAGCATATCACACGATGTTTGGAATCCAAACGTTTGCGCCCAGAAGCAGTGATAGGAGGGAAAGCAGTAGTGAAATGGAAAACAGTAGCGAGATGGAGAGCCACGGCGAGCCGGAAGTTATGGGGGATGATACGGACTCCGAGAGGAACTCCGAGGATGATAGCGTATTCACCGATCACTCTCCTCGGCGCTCTGGTCGTCTGCTGCAAACACGCAGTTCAACTCCGAAATCATCCTCATCCGTGTTGCGAGCAGGCCGTGGTCGGCCAAGAAGCCGTGATGAGAGGGAAAATGAAATGGAAAACAGTGGCGAGATGGAAAGCCACGGCGAGCCGGAAGTTATGGGGGATGATACGGACTCCGAGAGGAACTCCGAGGATGATAGCATATTCACCGATCACTCTCCTCGGCGCTCTGGTCGTCTGCTGCAAACACGCAGTTCAACTCCGGAATCATCCTCATCGATTCCATTGGGTATAGCAGTTCTCCCTGGTCATCTCATTCAAGAACCCGATTTTGTCTTGCCATTGCCAAGTCAATCTGGTATATCAGTCGTTCTCCCGAGATTGGCCACAATCCTCCGAAATGATAACACCCTCTAGAGAGTGCTTGCCCTAGTGGTCCTAGTTCGATCCTAGTGTAGCACCTGTCATATTTCATTCCGCTGGATCAATCCTCCACCACAGTTGTGACATTAGGAATTCAGTTCCACACCAGATGCCATAGAACCGGTTTGTTGTATATTGGTTAGAGGCACCGCGTCATAGACTCGCGCGTGTGACAAGTATGGTTCTCGAGACTAGCTATTACCTTCAATTGCCGCCCTTAAGGCAACTTTGTGTTTTACACAAACATTGATAAACATGAATGTCACACATCGAACTTGAGTTTTAAGCCTGACTCGGTCACGGTTTCCTACACACCCTCAAAAGAGAATATCGGGGGAACGACAGAACGGAAAATATCAGTGTTCAATCATGGCGATATTCCCATAACAAATGCAGCCGCTCACCATCTATAAATTAATCAACTTGAACTTCAGCCAGATAAGCAAATGTCTCGATGATTCTCTGACTATGATATGGTGATAAATCAACCAGCCCTATCTCAAAAATCAGCATGTTTGACCTCTCCTTCTTCAACCCGCGGCTCCGCCAATCTGCGGCGAAGAGGCGGCGGGGGTGGAACACGTGATGCACCTTGATGCACCTGGCGCTATGCCACGTCTCTTTTCTTTCCATGATTTCTTCTCCAGTTCCTTTGACCCGCGCTCTCACGTCCCGGACTGCTTCATCCCTCTAGTAGCATTGCTGTGGTCCGGTTGCTGAACTGCGTGGGTGGAACCCAGACTGACTACAGTTCTCGGGAATATTGGGTGCGTATGTCTTTCCAGTTCCTCAGACATCTAGCGCTAACGACGGTGAACAGGCCAATGACAGACTACATACCGAGCAGCTCTGGCAAGAATGGAGATGATGAAGGAAGCAAAAACGAACTCGACTTTCCCATATCAGTCGTTCAACAAACCCCGATGAAGCAGGCGACGATGGTGTCGGAGACAGCGAGCCTGGCGAAGCAGAGGAAACAGAAGATATTGCTACCTTTCGCGAGGCCGAGAAAGCGGAGACGAGAGATATATGGAAACGAGGAGACAGACTATGAGCAGAGTGTTTTGCACGGTACGTTTGCTTACTCTTGACTTTTTTGTGCTCGTGTTTACGTTGCTGGGCGTTCTTAGAAGACTCGCCTTCGGTCCTTGAAGCTTGAAGACTGCAGTTATCACCTTGAACTTTATTGGAGGGCGTTATATTGAGTCCGTAGATGATGCAGACGCCGAAGACGAACGTCACTTTCCTTGGCCTCTGGTGATACACGTGTGACAGCCTCGTCGCTATCGTCGTACCAGAGGCTGTCTTGAAGCGGTTGTGGGTCGATATGGTTGACACCAACTAGAGCACACCGTATTACGAGCGGGCTGGCGAATTGACCTCCTCGCCACGGCTATCTTCTCTCAACGATTATCGTGAGGTTGAACGTTCGAGACCCTCAATTGCAAGCTTGGATGGAAAATTGGAAGGGGAGATGGCTTTACGAGTGTCCTGGCGGCTACAGTGAATGATCCAGTGGGGATGATGTTGCGTCGTATATCCCCAGTGAATCTGGTGAATTCACTGTACACCTTCCTGGCGCTCATAGTGTCTTATGACTCCCTTCGGGTTTTCTTGCGTCACGACGAAACCTGAATCCTTTTTGTGAAGTCAGTAGTCTTCGGCGCTCCTGCCGGGTTTTGCATTAGTTGGCATGGCAACGAAGATAACGGATCCCGCAGTTGGTACGTCTCCCGTTCGTAGCATTCATGCATGACACTGAGGGACTCGTTTCACAGACTTTTAAACGACACAGGCGTTCATCTGCAAAATACCAAAAATGTTCGACACGAGCCGAGATCCGGAAGCTATTCGCGTATTACATTCCCTCGTCCCAACGCTCTTGGATCTCCTTATTATACCGAAACCTCTTTCCGAGAGGATTCCTTGGAATTTCAGTTCCTACGCGATCTTATCGAAATAATCCAACGAGTCCCGACCTCAGAAACTGCTGGCCCCATATCAACTCCAGTTTCGATCGTCTGTACCATGTTGTGCGCCACGACAATGGAGACCACCAAGTTCTTGTGTCGCCAAGTTCTTGTCGACCACCTTTCACTATCAAGAATCCCGGCGCGTGCACAGACTTTAGAAGTGCCCAAGTCGAGGTCGGTGACTTGACGCTATTAATATATTCAAGGCTGATTGAGAGTTCAGTAGCTTCTGTCATATATGCCTTACATCAGGCAGCTCAGAGTTCGGCGAGTGCCTTACTCTTGCTGCAGTTCGGCCACTTCAGGACTGTCTTTCTACGTTCCCAAATCTTCCAAAGGTACGTCTTCTGACTTCACCGACTCGGAACATGTAGGTGAACTTTTTTTTACCAGCTGCTAGGATTTGATAACGGCCTTGAGTCCTCGTTCCCAATATCGACAGGCTATTCGAACGAGAGGATACTTCTAGGCACTGGGCCGGAAAAGGAGATATGCTCTGGTACGGTAACACGCTCCTCTAGCCCTCGTTCAATCTTCTTATGTGATTATAGAAGGGGTGTCTACACGGCTGTCGCAGATCTCTTCCAGCATCTTCATAGCTAGCTCACGTTCCCTCAATGGACAAGTGTTGTTCACATGCACTTATTCCATTGCACATAAAGAATCCCGGCGCACGTCGTGGTCTTCACCTTTTTGGAACACCAGAGACAGCGGTAACCAAAGAATCTCCGGAAACGCTGGGTGCCTCTTGGAGGTTATACTATACATGGATCTGATGCCTTCTGCCTAGAGCAGAAAGATTGGGAAAGCTGTCCAAGATGTGGTTTCCATCGAACAAGTCCATCCGGGAGTCAGCACTTTCTTTGCCACCGAGAAGCCTGAGGAAGTCCTCACAGGTGGGTCGATCGCTTCTCTCAGAGGGAGGTCTTACTAATGAACGTTAATGAACATCTACCAAGTGCTGTTCACAAGGAGATCGACGGCTCCCTCTTTACTCGCCAGTCCCCAGATGCCTAGTCGAGCGCTTACCCGAAATGGGGAATACGACGAACATAAGGCTGCTGCCATGATCCCATTTTGTGCAGTAACTGTTCATCCCGCTGGCGATGAGCCCATATTACGCGCGCTGTTTCGAGCAATTGGTGACCGCAGAGGAAGATTTGAGCAGCTGTTAGTCTCACCGCTTCTTCCCGAGGTTGCTCAAGTGCCTTAATCGGTGACTGAAAGAACAACAAGAGATATGCTAGTCCTACCTCATCTCGCGTAACTCATGCAGCCACTGGCACTCGCTCTGAGAGACTCTGGAGCTCTTGATCGCACTACTATCCGGATTGTCAGGAAGCTTGGAGGCCATAATACTTCTCTTCAGAGAACCGGCACTCGGACTCAGCAAAAGTGACGATCTCACGATATTGAACTTCGAGCCGTGGTATCCTCGACGACGCGCCGTCCTCCATCCATTCTTAGATACCATTCCCCTTGGATTAGCTCATCGAAGTGCCGCCTTCTACACCCGCTGCATCTACCTCAGCTTCGATGTACCGTCTCGATCTTTGAAATACACAACTTATCCATAGTCATACCTTGGTCATACCCCTACCGATATCCCTCGACACCAGAACACCTTCTATGGCAGCCATGCCTTCACCAAGCATATCGATACGGTCACCCACCTCTCGCATCTTAGAACGGCCTCTGTCTTCTTTGCAACAATCGCGACCAAACATCTCATAAGTTGACAGACAATCCATCAGTCGACGCATCCATTGACTCGGATCCATCAATACATCATGCGTCAACACGTCAACACTCACTCCGATCCATTAATCCATTCCGATCCATTAATCCATTCCGATCCATTAATCCATTCCGATCCATTAATCCATTCCGATCCATTAATCCACTCCGATTCATCACACAATCATCTATGCGTCAATTTATAAAGGTCCAGGACTTGTCAGGCCAAGAGCAGGTACTGTGTAGTAACGCCTACGCTCGCTTCTCGTCATGATCT
>JAYKXP010000164.1:0-94808 GCA_037176845.1 Paramarasmius palmivorus
TTCCATGGCAAACTTGAGGGTTGGGTCAGTGGCCGATAGAGAGGCGACGATGGAGTACACAGGAAGGAGAGGTCGTTGGGAGCAGCGTTCGGATTCCGCGTACCGCTCGTCGCGTTGCACCCTCTACACTCCTATATGCCTTCATGATGGCAAATCATCTCCGTTCACCTTCCTCCCCCATTCTCTCTGCGATCCCCTATATGCATTCTTCGCCCTGCTCCTCTGTATTAGACCTTCCGTCATTTGCCCCTTTGCTTTTGGGCTCGTTCCTTCCGCCAGGCATGGAAGTGGGCGTGGGGAAAGAGCTTTGATCAGCGTGGCTGGGTACCAGTCACGAGGGAGTATCAGAAGCAGCGCTGACCCCTTAACCCGTTTTTCCAGACGTTACCCGCATTTCCATAGTCACGAAGACGGGCTTAGTTCGTCGCTGTCCCTAACCTCTCTCTTACCGCTCCGTTCAAGGCCTTCACAATGAACGAGCGCTATGATCTTGCTCTGGTTCTGCAGTTCAACGTGTAAAAGTACAGTATTCTTCCTTTCCCTTCATGTTCGACTACTGACTCATCTCTCGGATCCATGAAAGTTGTACCCGGGTGCTATATGTACAGAGAGATGGGTACGTCGTAGCTGCTTTCTTTCTGATCAGTCAACGAACTTCGATGATGCTGTTACTGTCATCTAGGTATCTATCTCTTTTGTACCTTGATTTACAAAGAGTTAAGAGTTAGGGTTACTCTACATTTTCTCTGAACGTCCATCGCCGCTTTCTTACAAGTCCTTTACGATGAACATGGTTGAAAGGTAGCAAGCGAACCCATTACCTACGTGTACACAATGCAATGCTCTACATTGATGATAATTTGATTTTCCGAACGTTCTGACGATGATACTGTGGTGCTGATACATGTTCTCCTTGACAACGTATGATGTTGCATTAAAGCTGCTGAGATTTTCGCGTCATTATTATCCAATTAAATTCACGGTGTCACTGATGTTCTTTACATCAACCTTCGAATCCAGAATAAGTTCTCGTGTTGAAGGCGAGGCAGTGCTTTTTTACGTCGTGCATTAGTTCTCGGGTCGGTGATTGAGCGATGGTTCTCGGAATTGATACGCTACTAGTATAAAGGGCAGGTATTTCTCTTTGTTGATACAATGAATACTAGGTCTATGAAAGTTAATGCATATCCCAACTTATACATTAGAGAATATCGATTCTCTTTTCCGCGCTCCAATTTGCAATATCTGAAGACTTTGTAACGTTTATGAGTGGTATGTAATAACACTTCTGGGCCAGCACTATAATCTAGCCACAGGGATGTTTATCATAAAATGCAAGCTCGTTGAACTGAGGCCCTTCTTACACGCATCACCTTTCCCGCCACTCAGAATGATAACTAGGCGGCATCTCCGACACCCTGACGTGTCCTGTTCGCTGGTGTGGCCTCCGCTCGATGTCATAGTGGTACACGACCACTTGATCGAGGGTACTCTCTTCGCCAATGACCTCTTCATCCTCTCCTTCATTCTGACCTGTAGTAGCCCCGTGACTCTCCGGAACGTGTGGGGCGTTGGATCCCGGATTCAAACGATCCTTTCGTGAACCATTTTTCTCGGAGGAGTATGTATACGGAGAAATGGGATCAGTGCGTTCTGCTCGTTTACCGGCGAAAGACCTTCGGTACCAAACATAGATTGCAATTGCGGCTAAGACGAAGAGCAGACCAAGAGTAGTACCCAAAATAACACTGAGGCGGGATCTGGGAGTAGTGTTATGAGGGTTTGCGGTGGGGATTTCAGGCGAGCTGGATGCCACAGCCGTAGTGGAAGAATAGGTAGCCACCGGAGTAGCCTCAGAGTCAGCTGTTGATCTGGGCCCAGCCGGCTGAGATGTCGAAAAAATTGTGTTTGTCAAAGTGTACGTTTCGGCTTGTGTAGTACTTTCGTGGAAATTAATCATGTTAGTTGAATGATATCGTGGATTGACCAAGACTTCGTACCTTGGTTCCGTCATAGTAATCTTCCCTCCTAGTCGTGCCGATGTACCGAATCTGGAATCGGTCATTATTGCTTGTCAGAAGACGCGAACATAGGTAGAGCTTACCCAGAAGCTTCCAAGTGGTATATTCTGCTGATTACAGTTAGTTGTGTACAGAGTTTCGCATGTGTGGACATACCCTGTTCTTGTCGCAGTAAAAGGTATTGTTCCATCAGTCTGGTCGGGCTTGGAGTTCATTTCGATTACACTGCTGGTGATAACAGGGCTGTCTTTTACAAAAATTATCTGGATATTGTCGAATGAAAACCCTGGAAGGCCTGGAAACCTCCATTTCGCACTAGTCGGAACATTCACCGTTCCTGTGGACGGAACGTCGATGTTACTTAGAGATGATGCTATGAAGTCTAGCACTGGAGTAGCAAGGGCCACCAAGGCCAAAGAGGACAAGAAAGCGATAACCCTAGAGCAATTTGGTCGATCGAGTGGTATAATATGAGACTGACACGTACCTTGGACGTATAATCATTCTAAACAAAGGATGAATCGCCAGATTCACGAGAATGAGAGGCCCGGGGGAGACAATGTAAGCAAGCAACCTCTGTCTCATTTGGGCTTTTGAAAGCAGGTCATGAAGTATTGCCATCCAGTGCGATGCAGGATAACACGGAAACCAACTCATTCCAGGCAATTCAATGATGAAAAGTTGTGATGACAAGTGAGGTATTGTACGATGCCATGATCATTGAATGACAGAAAAAGTTATAAGGAGGAGCGCAAGTCAATCTCTCGGCCTCTACCCACCAGTTCACAGGTCACCGAAAGTCGGGTGCGACGGTGGGATACTGCAGGTGACAACTACCGGAATAGAAATCCATGACGTCCCTCGCGAGATGTCAGTGACCGTACTTTGATCGTGTTCGCATTTACATCACTCAATTGAGACGCCAGATGACCTCCGAATTAGGAATTGCTGATTCCTATGGTATTAGATGATGATATTACTGCGCTTGGCTGCGCATATGATGTTGCCACGGGGCTCCATAATGATAAAACCAGATCGCAGCTCGTATCATACTGTCCCTCAATATCGATGCTTCTTCCCCTCAAAGCGGTGAAGTTCACGGGCACGTCCGAGCCGGAGCTCCTAGCCCTAACCCTCGTCCTTTGCGAGAATTGATTACGTACTTTTTTGTTTCCTCGACGTCCATCATCCCGCTTTTGCTCTCCATCGAAGCCAGCGAAAATATCCCCCGAAAGAGATGTTTTTTTGATTCTCAGATTACCAGGACGAGGACATCCTTCAGCATAGACTCAACGGCTGGTCAAGCTGACGAGTTGTTCAAAGGTAAGAATTGATCAAGCTTTTTTCCCTTGTTAACGAGCTCACTAACATACCCGTCAGCGTAGAACAGACGGGGGTATGACTGGGGTTGTGATAATCTCTGAGTATTGGACTCGTTAGGATGGACGCAGAAGCTTGAGGTACGTTGCCCAGATGCACTCCTGAACCATCTGACATATGCTCCTCCAGCCGGCTGCCCCAAGGGCGTGGCCTATCTTCGGATCGACAACGCTTTCCGGAAGTCTTCGCGATGTCTTCTTCAACGTCCTCCTAGTCCCTCCATGATCGTCATCTCCCACCGTTTCGGTATACATCCCGTTGATACACTTGACGAGTAGGCCGGATCTTCTGGCACTCTTTCTTTTGGCTGACACTTTCCTTCCTCGTTTAGCTGCCCAACTCCACCAGAACTCACCGTGGCCTGAATCTAACACGCCCGCTATGGAGATCCCTCATATCCTCGCCTATCGTCGTCCACTCGCTGGAGCACCGCACCTCCTCCCGCCGTCACTCTTTTCTCCAACGTTCCGACGTCATTCCCATGGAAAGTTTGAGGCTGTGATAAATGGTCGGTTTATAAGCGTAGATGTGCTGCGCAGGAATCATGAAGGAGACGCTTGAGGTATGTTGGCTAGCCGCGCTCCTGAACAATCTCTGACATAGGCTCCTCTAGCCACTTACTCGAAGGCAAGACCAACCGTCAACTTGACAACGTTCCCATGCTCCATGTCGTTCGAACGACCCATCGTTGTCGTCTTCCAAGCTATCGCGCATGTACTACTGCTTCGGTACACCTGTGGATAATGGTTACTCCAAATCTTCGGGCTCTGGCTCTCTTTGCTGACGTTTCCTACCACCGATTTTTTCGCTACCCAAACGAACGCAAATTTCTTCGTTCACTACACCTGTGATGAAGAGCATCCGTACCTTCAAGCATCGTCGTCCACTTTGGTGGAACACCCTATCTCCCCTCGAACATTCCGTCGCCGTTTGGTTAGGGTCCTTGAGGATAGGGGTTCGTGGTCGATTGAGATGTGAAGATGGGATACATCGAAAGGAGAGGTTGTTAGAAAGCGAGTTCACATTCCGCTTATCGCTCGTCGCCGCGTGCCTCTCTGGAAGACACATACGAAGACACATACTCTACCCCCTCCGGAATTCCCTCTACTTTCGCGTTCATCCCCCAGGAATAACCATTTCTCTCTGCGATACCCCACATCCTCCCTCTGCCGATGGTGTCCTCCGCCATCTTTTTGCTCGGTATTGGGCCTTGGGTTCGTTTGTTCCCCGAGATATGGAAGTAGGCGTAGGTGGACCTCCGATGGGCGTGGCTCCGTTTTCTAGGTGTTACGGCTACATTCACATCGATGGAGTATTACTCGTCGTTTGCTTTCGTCGATCAGGTACCCGACCCGAACTGAGTAGGGGCAACAATATATTACACTGTTCACTTCGCTGGATTGCCCTAATTGCCTTATTCTCGACTATTCCGAAGTCTCTTCAGGAGGAACTTGAGGGTACGATGAGTAGTTGGTTGATAACCGAAGATGGGCTCGTCAGAAGTAGGCTCAAATCCTGTTGTTCGCTCGTCGCATTTCTCGCTCCGGAAGACTCCAACCCCCTCTACAATACCAGGGCGTGGCCGGGTACTTGGTTAAGGGTATGTTATCCAGTCACAAAAGAGTTTTAAAACAAGCGCTGATTTACCTCTCCCCTCCTAGGCGTTGCTGACACTCCCATGGTCATCACAGTCGTTATCGTCCAAGATCTCCACGACGCGGAAGGAGCGCTATGATCTCAATTCGATTTCGAAGTTCAGGGTGTACAGGTATGGTATTCTTTCTTCTCATCCATGTTCAACTGACACTCATCTCCCAAATCCACCAGGTGCGTACTTCTTACTCATAAGGATAGCTGTGACCCCGCGCTATACGTATTGGTCACAGAGATGTGGGGTATGTCGTCGCTGCGTTCTTTTTGACCAGTCAACGCACTCTTATGTTGTTGGGATTCATCGAGGTGGCTATTATGCGTCTGGACGTTCTTTCTGAACCTATACTAGAAGGGTAGCAAACTATTGCCTACGTGTACACGATATCGTACAATCGTCACCACTGGAATCATTCCGAGACCGCTGACAATGATGTCTCCTTGACAACGCTTGTGATATTAACAACGATTCAAACTTGCGAGGGCCCAATCACATAAGGTTTAGGTTGTGAAGAGGTGTTCATCTGGTCTGGTTACACTAGTTGTGAAGGTATGTTTTCATCACTCTGGTGACCGTCGGATTTGATCGTAGATCCTCGCCGCAACTACCGTTGGCTTTGCTCAAAACATGATATCTGGCGCGACGAACCTTTGATATCACATACCAAATACGGATGCAAACTAACATTGCCTCGCACGGCGCGTTGCAGGGAATAGGGAGTGTAACCTCTACTGTATGCTGGCTTCGTATACCTTCTTACTTAATGTCGGAAGCAGATTCCAGATGAACGGAATGCTACGTGCGTCTTTTCTTCGGGACCTCCTGATGATTCGTGAATCTCATTCCCACTCTCGTGCTTCAGCGCGAGCGTCATTCTTTATTCACCTCCTCTGCCGTGATCTCCGAATCCGGCTTCTTCTCCTAATAATACACCATCGTGATCTACTTTTCTAACTCCACCCCGTATCCGGAGTGACTGATCACCCATCTACTCAACCTGATTCAGAAGCGTCTGTAGTATTAGATTCACGACGAACTCGTGGTCACCCGTGAGAGTATCTTCTGGTGCTATGCATGTATGATCAAGACAGGCGTCAAATCGAAAGGTTCTTGAAGTTGCCGTCTTCGCGGTGATGATCGTTTTTCGTCGTTTATGGGGTGCACAACACCTAGAGCGGAGCTCTGATCAGAAGCATAGCATTATCGTTGGAGAGGGCTGAAGGGGCTGGAGTTCTGTGGTCTGACCTTACAACGCGTTTCGTGTGGGCTAATGATATCGAACGCAAGCCGAACAAGCTGCAGGGATATGAGCCTGATTCTAGATCAAATCCAGACATGTGAGTACTATGAGGCTCTATAAGAACGCATGTACCAAAATAAGAATGACGAAGTAACATAACGGGCTCGCTCATATACTGCTAGTCCAGGTAATGGGTAATAGGGTTCCAGAGATTGTAAGGGCGACGTAGGTGTTACACCCATCAGTCAATGAATTGGTCAAGGAAGAAGGAGAAGGAAGTTATCCAGAACAATAATGATTTTGACCAAGTTGTTCATCATGATCCTGCACATGGGTTTACAGACGTGTTGATAATCAATGGCGCTGGATGTCAAGCATCGTGATCGTCCTCTTCGGATACACAATGTCGGATAAAATCATTATCATTACGAGCTGGTTCATCATACGTTAACTTCGAAGTTGGAATTATTAAGGACGTGGTTGATCTTGAGGGAAAATGTAGAGTATTTCGAACTTGTATGAATGTCGTGTCATAATGGTGATCAGTTATGGACTATAAATGCAGTCCTGTTATCAAACTGGAGGTGGTTCCCCGCTCTCTCCTCACCCTCATACTTGCAGCAACAGGAAACAAAATCCAGTGTGGGCAGTGATAGCACAACTCTCGGAGGACATGTGTAAGCAACACCTCATTTGTGCTAGCTATATTATTCAAAACGAAAGTACCTCAGCTACCGTGCGTATAACTACAGCTACACCACCACCTACTACAAATATGACTTCATCGATTACCGAGATCTTTGATCCAAGTAGGCTTACAGTTCCTTACTCCTACGCAATTGGATGTTGACTCGGATGTCATTAATAGCTACTTCCATTAACCCATGTAGGCTTACAGTTCCTTAATCCTAGGCAATTGGATGCTGACTCTGATGTCATTAGCAACTAGCTTCACTGAACCACGTAGGCTCCTTTCTTAATCTTAGGCGAATTGTCGCTGACTGACATTAGCAACAAGCTTGTCAGAGGGCATTATTCCACGTAGGCCTCCAGTTCCTTACTTCTAGGCAATTGGATGCTGATTCAGATGTCATTAGCAACTACATCACCCAACGATCCCCCTATCTTTCATACTCAAGATACCACCGACAGTACATCATCGTTCACGTCGTCAATATCATCTCTCAGCGGGAAAGTTGGCACATCAACTAGTGAAACCATCACAGGTATTTATTCTCCTTAAGAATCCCAATATCACGGCTATTAACATATACTTCAAGCATTGTCAAGCACAGCTTCCACTCCGCGAGTCACCCCACAAATCAGCTTCCTTCTCAACATCCTCACTACATGTGAGCCAGCCACGATACAATGGAAAGGGTCCAACATCGATAACATCTCTTTCAACCTAACAATTAGTTACGACGACCCCGACAGTCCAACTCATGCCAAGTCCGAATTTCCCCTTGCAAACGCTGTCAACGCGTCGACAAATGTCTATGACTGGCCTAAAGTGAATATCCCAGAGGGAAGGTACACATTGAATGCTTTGGATCAGATAAACACGAGAACACTTGCGATGGGGCCGTTCCTCGTTGACAATGGTACAGATACATCGTGCCTTCTGTCAAATGGTAGCTCTAATATGACGAGGTAGGCGTGTACAATTCTCTCATTTAAATTAGTCCTTCTTACACCCTTGACACAGTATCGAACAACCAGGGCCGAGTTCAACAAGGTATCTACACAAACATTTAACCGGATCCTTCGACTCGTTTATTGACAGTAACTATATAGCGCCTCTAGTCCTTTACATACCAACACTTCTAGCAAACCGAGTACCAAACTTCCAACAATAATAGGGGCAACAGTTGGACCAGTGCTATTCGTCATCATGCTCATCTCTCTGATATACCTATACTGGTGGAGAAAAGCACCACAACTCACGCAAAATACCCCGCCTATCAACCCATACCCTGCCGAATATCTCAAGTCTAGCGATATTGTTCCTCATAAATTCCGAGAGAATGAGGGGACTGATTCAAGCAATGAGGCTGCCCCAGATCACTTGGAAACCCCGCATGGGCACGCGAGAGTCCATCGACACGAAGATAGCGGCTGGAGACCTCAACCTCCGCCATCTACAACTGGAGGTAGTCTTATCCATATGCCCCCAGAATATGAAAATGCGTTGTAGAAAGACTATCATTCCCGTATCCAGAGCTGCCAATCTGATGGCTGATTTTTAAATGCTTGCACGTTAGCTTGGTTCCTGCTGTTACTGCCATCTAGGCATCTATCTCTTTTGTACCTTGATTTACAAAGAGTTAAGAGTTAGGGTTACTCTACATTTTCTCTGAACGTTCATCACCGCTTTATTCCAAGTCCTTTACGATGAACATGGTTAAAATGTAGCAAGCGAACCCATTACCTACGTGTACACAATGCAATGCTCTACATTGATGATAATTTGATTTTCAGAATGTTCTGACGATGATAATGTGGTGCTGATACATGTTCTCCTTGACAACATATGATGTTGCATTAAAGCTGCTGAGATTTCTGGGCCAGCACTACAGTCTAACCCCAGGGATATTTATCATAAAATGCCCTCTCGTTGAACTGAGGCCCTTCTTACACGCATCACCTTTCCCGCCACTCAGAATGATAACTAGGCGGGATCTCCAGTACCCTGACGTGTCCTGTTCGCTGGTGTGGCCTCCGCTCGCTGTCATAGTGGTACACGACCACGTGATCAAGGGTACTCTCTTCCCCAATGACCTCTTCATCCTCTCCTTCATTCTGACCTGTAGTAGCCCCGTGACTCTCCGGAATGTGTGGAGCGTTGGATACCAGATTTAAACGCTCCTTTCGTGAACCATTTTTCTCGGAGGAATATGTATACGGAGAAACGTGATCGGTGTGTTCTGCTCGTTTACCAGCGAAAGACCTTTGGTACCAAACATAGATCGCAATCGCGGCTAAGCCGAAGAGCAGACCAATAGTAGTACCAAAAATAACACCGATACGGGATCTGGGAGTAGTGTCATGAGGGTTTGCGGTGGGGATTTCAGGCGAGCCGGATGCCACAGTCGTAGCCACCGGAATAGCCTCAGAGAAAGTCGTTGATGTGGGCCCAACCGGCTGAGATGTCGATGGAATTGAGTTTTCCGAAGTGAAGGTGTCGGTTTGCGTTGTACTTCCGTGGAAATTGATCATGTTAATCGGATGATATTGTGGATTGACCAAGACTTCGTACCTTGGTTCCGTCACAGTAATATTCCCTTCTACTCGTGCCGATGTACCGTATCTGGAATCGGTCATTATTGCTTGTCAGAAGACACGAACATGGCTAGGGCTCACCCAGAAGCTTCCAAGTGGTATGTTCTACTGATTACAGTTAGTTGTGTACAGAGTTTCGCATGTGTGGACATACCCTGCTCTTGTCGCAGTAAAAGGTATTGTTCCTTCAGTTTGGCCGAGCTTGTGGTCCATTTCGATTACACTGCTGGTGGTAACAGGGCTGTCTTGTACAAAAATTATCTGGAATTTGTTGAATGGAAACATTGGAGGGCTTGGGTTTTTCCATTTCACAATGGCCGGAATATTCACCGTTGCCGTGGACGGCACGACCATGAGAGACGATAACACGAAGTCGAAGAACGGATCAGCAAGAGCCAAGAAAGCCAAAGAAAATAAGAAAGCAATAACCCTGAAGCGATTTGGTCAATCGAGTGGTGTAATATGAGACTGACACGTACCTTGGACGTATAATCATTTTCAGCAGAGGATGAATCGCCAGATTCACGAGAATGAGAGGCCCGGGGGAGACAATGTAAGCAAGCAACTTCTGTCTCATTTGAGCTTTTGAAAGCAGGTCATGATCAATATTGCCATCCAGTGCAATACAGGATAACACGGAAACCATCTCATTCCAGGCAATTCAATGATAAAAAGTTGTGATGACAAGTGAAGTATTGTACGATGGCATGATCATCGAATGACAGAATAAGTTATAAGAAGGAGCGCAAGTCAATCTCTCAGCCTCTACCCACCAGTTCACAGGTCACCGAAAGTCGGGGGCGACGGTGTGATACTGCAGGCGACAACTACCGGAATAGAAATCCATGACGTCCCTCGCGAGATGTCAGTACTAGTCAGTGACCGTACTTTGATCGTTTTCGCATTTACAACATCACTCGATTGAGACGCCAGATGTACTCCGAATTAGGAATTGCTAATTAACTCCTCTGCCGTGATCTCCGAATCCGGCTTCTTCTCCTAATAATACACCATCGTGATCTACTTTTCTAACTCCACCCCGTATCCGGAGTGACTGATCACCCATCTACTCAACCTAATTCAGAAGCGTCTGTAGTATCAAATTCACGACGAACTCGTGGTCACCTGTGAGAGTATCTTCCGGTGCTATGCAGGTATGATCAAGACTGGGGTCAAATCGAAAGGTTCTTTGATGTGCTATTCTTGTGGTTTCTCAGTGTTGCGGGTGCGAGCTATTGAATGTTCCTTCCGTTACGCTAATGCTTGTGCTTTCCCCAGAACATAATGCTTCGACTACTGAGGTACGTCTCATTCAGTTTGCTGAATATATTTCTTACGAGCCTTATAGCTTGTGCGTGCTTACATGTATACCGTGTCGTCAAGCCTTCAATATCGAAAGTGTCATTCCCACAACTGCTGAGATAGTTGACGATTCCATTACGCTTCAAGTGATGTGGTCCATAACCTCCGGGGACGATATCGACCCATCGTCACTTGGTTTCGCTCTCATTAAAGCGATTCCAAGCTCTTCAACCCAAGAAACCACTACTTCTACCTCTACATCTGCATCTGCGATTCAGTATGACACTTCTAGGGTGTCGTTCAATCCAGTGTTTGCCGGGTGAGGAATATGGTTCAGAGCCTTTTTCAACGCTGAATCAACACTCTCAGGTCATATCATATACAAGTTTGGCTTACCAGGTAAACCAGATACATGAAAGAAGAGTCACCTATTTAACAGTATTTTTAAGCACAATCGACTCTGATCCCCAGTTACTCCTGCGTCAGTACAGTGACCCAATCACGGTCAGAGATCCACATCAAGGTTCAACAGACGGTGGACTCCTCAGTCCTCTCATTTTTGGGCTTCGATCAACTACGCTGTTGAGCATCTCGGCTCCACAGAGCACCAGTAGTGACATTGAGTACACTTATTTTGCTTTCTAGATTTCATATCATGCTGATGTGATATCCTATCTCAAGTCAAAATACAACCCATACTCCAGCTAGTACCACCCCAGGTTCTCAAACTTCTAATTCCTTTGATCATGCTGCCACGCACTCTCAAGCATCCGACATCTCTAATCATACCCATCGCTCTACCGCTCTCATTGTCGGGATAACTACCGGCATAATGGGATCTATCATCCTCGCAGCAATAAGCGGAATACTCATCCTTCGACGCAATCGCATCCGCTCAAAAGTCATAAGATCAACACGTATATCACCTTTCCAAAACTCGACATCGGAATCAAACGTATGGGGTCGCAAAAAACGGAATTTTGTGCAACAGAGGATTCGGAGACCTATCACGATAATGAAGTGGCTTACGGGGATGATACACCAAGTCCCGGGAGGCGTGCGGATTCCCACAATAATGAAGTGATCCCCGAGGAAGATACACCAAATCGTGGGAGGCGTGTGGTTTATCTCCACGATAGTGGTTGGAGGCCCCCATTACATCACGAATCCGAGATAGATCATTCAGAGGACTCGAGCATCGTTGTGATGCCGCCACTGTATGATGAAGCCATGTAACGTAAAGAGGCAGTTATAATGTATCACGCTTGGACTCTTGACCGATGAAAACCGTGTTCCAAGGGAATGAAGAAGGTGAGATGGATTGGCGCGAGTATGTTAAGAACAATGAGACTTCAAAGACGCTCCGTTGTAAGAAGTCTCTCGCAAGAATACGATGGACATCATTTTTGTTATCCAAACGGCTCTAGAATCAAACGGAACATCTGAGTTGTCCTTTTCTGCGCTCTAATTCATCTAATGGATACTCGATAATCACAAATTTGGTGGAAGCGTTCATAAGTGGTAGAACACCTCTCGGGCTGTAATACAATCCAGCCACGGGGATGTTGATCGTAACAGGAAGGCTCGTTGAATTGAAGCCGTTCGTACCTCGTACGAGTTTTGAGAGGAAGGCTTGATAATTTTACCAGGATTTAGGCGATGCTAGGGGAAACAATCTCATCTATAATCTCTACGTCGTCGAACGTTCATATGGCACCAATCAGATTAAAGGTGTTCACCTCCGGAAAGGCTCCTACCAGTACAGTTAAGCAGCTTGATAAGCTTAGCATTGATTTAGTTTTGTAATGTAATCGTATAAAAATGATAGAACAAGGCTATAAGTCATAAGAGTGCGAGTTCATACCTCGATTCCCATGATGAACAAACCTAGGGAGATAATAACATAGCAAGCTTAATGAGGAGGTACTAAAAGTTTAGCACGCTGTATGATGACACTTGTATTTCTCCGTTCACGTTAATTATCTCGAAGGTATCTCAATAAAAACAATGCAGGGCACTGGTTATCATGACGTCCGAGTCACTCGTAGTGCCATGATTCCAACTCTGCAACTGTATAAACAACTTAACCGACAAGATCTGGCCAGTCCGTTCGATGTCACTGACCGCTTGAAGGCTCAACTCACCTACAAGGTACAATCATCAACGCACATGCGGGAGCAAATCGAACCAGCAAAAATTAGATCCCTCGAGATTGTCTGTATTGCCATGGCTTTTTAGTGACTACTGCGTTGTCAGATATCCCATTTGTATGATTGTACGTGAGAAAGTAAAGAATAATACAATAAATTACTGTGGAGTTAAACGTTAGGCAAAGGAAATCGTGTGCTATACTTAGTACGCCACATAAACCCATCACTGGAAAGAGTAAGCGCGTTATTACACGATATCAATGGCAAATCCACGTTTACCATGGCGAAGGATCGCCCAAATTCCCCAATGGGCTATTTACCCTGATCACTTCCATGTTTCTCCATGATGATTGTCAGATCCGTTGACTCCCGCAATGGTCGTCGTTTCTCGAAGACTTTCTCCTTTGCCCATACTTGCGAGACAGAATCGGATGGCCCAAGAGTACTGGTGTGTGGCTCGTCCTCTTCCGACTTAAAATAAGATGTGGTATGAGACCTGTCCCCAAAACTGTATTGAGAAGACCTCAACCACGGTCTCAAGGCAGTTGATTCTTTGTCGAGAGTCCCACTGGCAGACGCACGGTTCGATGATCTTCGGAACCAAAGATAGAGTGAAATCGCGGCTATGATGACAATTAGGCCAAGAATTGTCCCCAAGATTGCGCCAAGGAGTGATGTCGGCTGCTTTGGGGTTGGCATACCCGTCATAACTGGCGTTGCCTCCGATGACCTAAAAAATCTAAGCTCTCAAAAATGTGAACTATTCCAGATAATGCTGACGTTGATGTGGGCCCAGGAGGCGATGTCGACGTTTGTGTAGTACTTTCATGGCAGATGATCTTAGTCGAGTGTTGTGGATTGAGACAAGACTACGTACCTTGGTTCCGTTATGATAATATTCTCTCCTAGTTGCGCCGATGCACCGAATCTGGAATCGGTTATCGTTGTTTGTCAGAAAAAGCGAACTGGACCAGGGTTTACCCAGAAACTTCCAAGTGATATACTCTGTTGAGCTATTCAGTTGTGTGCAAAACTATGAATCTGCGCACATACCCTGCTGTTGTCGCAGTAAAAGTTATGACTCCTTCGGTTTGACCTGGTGTAAAGTTCGTTTGGATCACGCTGCTGGTAATAACAGGGTTTTCTTGCACAAAAACAATCTGGAATTCGTCGAATGAACCCCTTAGAAAGCCTGGGATTCTCCATTTCGCACTGGCCGGAATATTCACTGTTCCTGTGGACGGTATGGCCATGTGACTGAGAGATGATGCTATGAAGTCGAAGACCGGATTAGCAACAGCCAACAAAGCCAAAGAGGACAAGAAAGCGATAATCCTAGAGAAATTGGTCAATTGAGTGGTATAATATGAGGCTGACACGTACCCTGGGCGTATAATCATTCTAAACAGGGGAAAAACCAGATACACAATAATGAGAGAGGGGACGGGTTAAGTAAGTATCTTGCATCTCATCGGGGCTTTTGAAAGAGGTAATGATCAGTATCACCATGCAAGGGAATACAGGGTAACACGGAAACGATCTCATCTGCGTTCTTGATCTTGATGAACAATCGATTAGACTGAAATGAGATTGAAGCTCTTTAACTCTAGACAAGTGTGTCTATTCCAGGGGTTTCGATGCTAGACAGTTGCGATGTCGAGTGAAGTTCTGGTTGAGTCAGCGGCTATGACGACGGCATGATCATCGAAATGATAAAGGTTACGACGAGGAGCGTGAGTTAATATCTCAGCTGTCTCTCCCCATGGACTTACAGGTTTACTAGAAGTCTAGTGTGACAGTAACATGATCCTGGAGACATACTGGACAACTACTGGAATAAAAGGTAAGCAGGTGATGCAATGACTTCATTTCATGGCGTTGCTCGCAGGCTGACATCAAATGGACTGATCGTGTTCGCAGTTACCCGATCACTTATCCGCACGCTGGAAACGCCGGATGTTCTCTGAATGAAGGATTGTTGATTTCTATGGCTTTAGAGTGTGAAGGGCTGGTGACTTGCTTTATGTTACGTTAAGATCAGATGAGTGTGACCTTGCGCAGTGAAAAGTGCTATGGGACATTTGATACAACACCTATGTCAGCTTCTCATCATTCTTGTCTAGGCAGCTATGAAAGGAATAAAGTGGTCCAGATCTGATTGGACGAATCTCCGTGTAAAATTGGACCTACTTCGCCAAAAGATCATGGGTTAAGAGCGTTTTGATCACAATCCGGTGTCAAGTCCACGACTATCGGGGAAACGGGAAAACGGTCACTTCATTTCTATCAGTCGAACTATTCTTGCTTTCTTGAGATGTAGGATCCACAGCCTACGAATATTTAAATCTCTGGTGTTGAGCATCTGTTTCATATCAATGGTGCCCTTGTCTCTCGGTCTCGGTTCGTATCACGCACGAGAAGATCCGATCATGATGGTGTATAAACGGACTTTCTGACAAAGAGGTGCAAGCATGAAACACGACGGCAACTTCTCAGGATCTCTCCACACAACAAGAACGTATTGACGGAAGATGCACTGGGGGCAAGAAAGCATAAGTCTCCGGGCCTTTTCAAAGACTTATGCCACTCTTACCCGAATTTTCGGACCATATGCAAGACTTATGCTCAGACCTCTCATAAGTTTTGTATAAGTCCAGCATATAGAACCGAGACTTATGAAAACTTGCCCGCAGTGATGGAACATCGATAACGCAAGTTTTGTAGAGATGAAGGGGTGGTAAGATGAAAGGATCGAGGATGCAAAAGACCAAGGATATAGTGTTTGGCCCCATACCAGGAGCGATATTGAAGATGTAGGTAATCACGTCGATTCAGCATCTCTTCTCTATAAGGCTCCAGGCTACCCCACACATCTCCTGCCCCACCTCTTCTTGACCTTGACCTGTTCCTAGCCCTCACCAGTTCCTCTCGACACGCGTTTCCTCACGCCCGCAAACTAACTGATTACTGACGCTCTAGATCTGAAGCTATGAGGCATGAGAAGCAGCATGCATTAGGAAATAGAGTAGGCTTACCGAGAGAGTGCGTGAATAAGGACGTGAAGGTTAGGGGACGACGGATAAAAGCCATAGTTATCGATCCGTATCCTTTTGAGCATTTGATTTCACTTTTTGCCGAAGGATCATTGATGGTAGAGAGTAGTGGTATAGAGTCTTGCCGTGGTACGGAAAAGAGCGACAGGTCTTCGGTTGTGCTCTGTCTTCCTATTTAGCGACCAGGCGGGAATGGATAGTTTCTGCGATGCTCGTGTTTGGGTTGATAGGAAATATTGAAGTGGAGGCGAGGGCACCCACGTTTCGAAACGTCGTTGCGATATGCTCATAGGCTGTGCTTGTGCTTGGGTGGACAGAGCGAACAGTTTTACTATTCCATGGGAATGAAGACGAGAGATTAGAAGGACAAAGGACAGGACCAGCGAGGTATCAGGTTTGTAGAAGCAACGCGTACGTTGTTGTTATGTATCCGGTTGTCGCTGTGAGTGCTTGTGGACGTCGAGCTAGAGAGTACGCTGCAGTGTCTTGCAGAAGTCAATCGGGGGAGACGCGGAAAGATATGATCAAAGCGCACCCAAGAACCTTCCAATATCTTCACCCCAGAGCTCCATCTTAAACTGACCAGCGAAGTAGTGCCAAGTGGTTGGGTTGAAAAAGAACACGCGAGTCGCGTGATCCCTGTCTCCAACCAAATCACGCCAGGGTTAGTAGGGTAAGGTTAGGGTTGCACTGCTTTTCTCACAATATTGATCTGCTTTCGCCGCCAATTCGCCGATAAACATGGTGATGGATCGGGTTTAGACGAGCTTGCGAGTCTATGCAAGATTAATTGCATCAGCAGCGAGCTCAATACCATAACCTCGTACTCACCGTCCCCGCGCCTCGCGCTCTAAGCGGGATATGTCCTCTCCACCTCCCAGGTCGTAAGCGAGAGGGCAGTGGTGAGTACGAACAAGGTTTTTTCCCTTTACGTCATGTTGTACACGTCATGCTAACCGAACTTCCGGCAGAGTTGATCACTGGCGGCGGAGTGAGACAACCTCCTTGTCTCTTCTCACTACGTCGCCAGGTATGTATTCTAGGTTTATTGTGTAGCTCTTCTCACCACGTCGCCAGCTCACCAAGAAAATTTTGCTTACCCGCCCTGTTTTTCACCCTCCCATGTTGTATTAACATTGTATTTGTATTCTTTTTCTTGCTTCTTTTTATGACTTCTCCTATGTATACTACCATTGCCTCACGATCTCGAATCAAAATGGGCCCCGCCTCCGAGGTTGCGGGCTTGGTTTTTGGCTAACGAGGCTTGATGCGAGCGTTGATAAGCAATTGGACGAGACAGCGCAAAGAGTGCAACCGATGCCCTACGTGAATCATGCTCTTCTTTAGTATTCGCACAATGGTCACCTACGGGCCGCTTAAATCACTCCAAACCTACTGACGATGATATACTTAATACATAAAGTTCTTCTCTCGTTGGCAACGCCTGTGATAGCAACAACGACGTAAGCTGCTGCAGAGCCAATCGTATGAGGTCTACAGTTACAAGAAGGTGTTCATCGCTCCGGTGACCATCTGATTTGATCGCAGTCTGATACTTAAGGTTCCGTTCCTTGGATCAATGGCTAGCAAGCCCTGCACACCGTGACTCACCATGAAACTCATTTTCCTTGCTTTTCTCCACATTTCCGCCGCAATCACCGTGGAGTTTCCTCAAAACATGATCGCTGGCGAAAATACGCTCTTTACATGGACACGGAGACAGAGAGATCCACAGAGCTTTTATATCACCTACGAGAACCAGAACCGTGACGGATCCAAAACGGAACAAACTAACATTGACTCGAACAACGCATTGAAGGGAACAGAAAGTGTGATTTTTACAAATGTTGGGTGGGTAAAGGCTGCGTATCTCAAAGGTCTGTACTCACTCGACTCCTCAAAGTAACTTCCAGATCGATGTTTTTGATGAACAAGATGTCACGTACGTTTTTTCCTCAGGACCTAGTGATGATCCATGGAGCTCATTCCCACCGTGCCGAAGCGCAAGCGACATTCTGTATTCGCTCACTCTGCCAGTCTTTTCGAATTCGGCTTCTTCCGCTGAATCCCCAACACTGTGATCTACTTTTGACACTCTAACGTATTTGGAATAACTAATCATACCGCTCCTACCTAGATCAGATACGCCTACAGATCCAGCCACCTCCTCTCAACTTGAGACTGAGTCGACGGAAATGTAAGATATTCATGAAAGCTGATTATCTTGAGGGTGAATTAACATTTTACAGTATTCAGAATACGAGCGTGACTATGCTAAGCATATCCAAGACTCTCTCGAATGGGTAGGATGCTCCTCGAACATTCATTTGGACGTAAATTAACGTTCGGGTCAGTGATATGACTGGAACGACAGTATCTACTATGTTTGCATCTACATCAACAGGAGTGTAAGTCAAGGGTATCTATTCGCGTCAAAATTGACACCATGGAATGCTATAGCGTCACCGGACCTACCTCAGGGTCCACCGCCCAGCCCAAGTTATCAACCTCGAAGCTCAACGTCGGTGCTATCATAGGGATAGTCATCGGAGTAATCACTCCAGCTATACTAGTGGTTGCGGGGGTAATCATATTCCGAAACAAGCGCAAAAAAGGTTCCAAATCGGCGACTTTCGAAGAAGATGTAGTACCCTACCCACGCACGACATCGACTTCCCAAGTCACGAAGAAACAGGAATCGCTGGACTTGGATCACATTCAACGCAGCTGTCTAGATTCGCATGGAGAACAGGATGCAGCTGTGCGAGAAAGACGCGTGGTCTACCTCGAGGATAGCGGATGGAGACCATCTCCCTTGACTAGAGATGCAGACGATTCAGGTTCTAGTGTCGTTGTCATGCCGCCTCGGTATGATGCTGCAGTGTAATAGTCACCGTTCTAAATCTGTCAAACACATCTTCCATGAGCATCTTCAATGTTTCAATATCACTACGAAGAGTCACCTGTGAGAGCATCTTCTCGTGCTGTGCATGTGAGCATCAGATCGAAAGGTTCTCTGATGCGATATTCCCGTGTTTTCTCAGCGTTGTGGGTTTGAGTTATTGAAGGTTCTTTCCGTAATGCTACATCGTTCTTGTTTGCCAGACCGTGAAATGGGAGTATTCTACAGCCGCACGAACACAGGTTAACCTACCTGTACGTCCATAAAGCACAGCTTGGCGTACCATCGTAATGGTGAGTGTCATTGTGATCGTTCTAAGTTCGAACAGAACATAGGGGATCATATCACCCGGTACATTGATTAATCCAAGGATAACACAGAGCAGAACCATAGTGAGGAGGCCGAAGCCTTTCGGCCTTCCTCTTGCACTTGATTCAGCGCAATTTGAAGTCTCTGGGGTACCCCCCACTCGTCCCGAAAGAGAAGGACTATTGGACCATACACCTTCGGTCTAACGAGACAGACCACTGGAGAGGTGATTGCGAACGATATTGGATAGCACTCCTGGGCCAATTTACCGCAGTCACGAAATCTCACACGCACACTGATTCTCCAAGGGGAGAGACTAACTCGGTGCGTTCAAACCTCGTTCAAACTCCGAATATACAACTCAATGATCTTTGGTGTGTAATCGAAGATGAAAAAGACAGACTACGCGTAAAAAATGTTAAGCTGCTTCAAACTCGTTAGAATGGTTTCACGAAATTCAATAGATGCCACCTAATACATGTGGGGTCCTTTCTAAGCTTCAACCGTAATTAAAGTATCATATGAACCAATATCCAAAGGTCCTGGACCGGTGCAGCACAGGGCTTGCGCGCTTTCAAATCTACAATGAGTCCCAGGAAGAGCAACAGTAGATTGTACTTACAACGAATCATCAATAGCATAAAGCTGATACGTCCTACGTCACTATGAGCAATCCAGAAATCGTGAGCATGCCCAGATAAGTACTCACCCAGATGAAATTCGCCCCCACGTAACATTTGACGTCCCACTCTCTCCATTGAAAGGCGTAGAATCATCTTTCGCACGGATACCCAAGAAATCCGCACCGGGAGGCCTCAGAGTGAAAATGAATGGGGTAGTTGATTCGCCGGCAGGTTGGTGCCACTGAATTACAAGCGATATGGCGCCGTTCACTGGAGAAACTGTTATAGGATTGACGTTGTCAATTACCACCTCCTTGGACGCGGCTGTTTGAGTCCATGGTAGTAGTGCTGCTATAGTGAGTGCCCTGAGAAGATTAAGTGATTTTGAGGAATGGTCAGCGACAGAAGACGTACAAATAGGTTGTACGAAACATCGTCGCAGACCTAAAACTGCGACCAAGCAATGTCCTGCGTTTATATACATTTCGTTGTTAGTAGATGTTCCCGATCATGACGGTGATTCAAAGTGCAATTGTATAAGCCATAGAAGGGAGGCAGAGCAAGCTCCGTAACGGTACTACATTCCCTCGTATTTCTTGACGTATCATTGGCGCCACCATGTGGTGAAATCTATTATTGAAGCAATTAGGAGACGGGATGTTTATCATTCACCAGCTACGAGCGGCATGCCATATTGATTTATGAATGATATACATCGATGTCCTGTAACCGCACCAGGGGGTGCGACACTCAAGAACGAGACACACGCAGGAATAAGCAGGTATAAGCTCTATTCTGCGTAGATGATGAAGGTACAGAAGAAAGAAGGAATGAGTAAAATACGTAAGTACGTAGAATAAGTATCTAAGGTGGCGTATAAATAGTCGTAAACAAGTTAGCACAGGACGCGTTTACACCCCTACCGTCCTAAAAACAAAGCCGGGGTGTAGCAAAGCACAAACCAAGGCCTATCAGCCTTGGTTGCTACAAAACACGGCGCATGTAAAAATATCTGGACCAAAACAAATCACGAAATTAATCATTTAACGACGAGCACGCCTGCGAACATTCCAAGGACCATCGCCACCCGATTTTTCCCATTCATCCAACGCGGTGCATTCGTCCAGAGAGGTGAATGACAACCACCGGTCATGGTGAGGTCCGTAACCAACCCACCGCACTAAAAACTGCCAACCGCGACCGCGACGCCGTGAGTCAATGATGCGGTCGATAAGATATTCTTCGACGCCATCAACCACAATTGGTGCTGGCTCTGTGAATCTCCTACCCGGGAACAGTGCATCATCATTAGCAATGTACCGTTTCAGTTCACCAACATAGAATGTCGGAAAGACATTAGGCTGATTGGGTAACTCCAGCGTGTAAGTATCCGTCTCCGGGTGGGCTTTCACCACCTGGTATGGCCCGTCATAGCGAGGAAAAAACTTTGCAACCCGTTTCTCACCTTTCTTGATAAATTCACGACGGCGATGCAAAGTTGATAGCATTACCATATCACCTTCCTCAAACTTGTCAGGTGTTCCACGAAATTTGTTTGCCTGGTGTGCTTGGGATACCTTAGCTGCCAGGAGGCAGTCCTTAGCTTCCGCCTCAGTCGCAAGAATGTTCTCGACAACCTCAACGGCCTGGACCACCTCAGTAGAGCCCACGGTCTCCTCAGGAACGTTATCCTTTACCAGTGGCGGAATCATACGTGGACAACGACCTGTCTTCAATTCAAACATCGACATGCCAGTGGAAGCGTTCACAGAGCTCATAATATGGAAACGAATCAGTCTAAGCTTTTCGGACCATCCCTTCTGGTTCCGTTGTACGTGATAACGTATACATTGATTCACGGTCTTATTAGATCGCTCAGAGGAACCATCCGTCTCGGGGTGGTATGCTGAAGACATCTTTAACGAAACTCCTGCAAGTGCTTGCAAGCAACGCCAGAACTTCGACACGAAAATCTTATCACGGTCAGAGACTATATTCAAAGGTAAACCGTTCTCGCAATACCAATGTGAGAAAAATAAGGCCGCAATATCTTCAGCTGAGGAATCCATCCTAGTCGCTACCAGCTGTATATCTGAACCCAAACGGTCGGTCATGGTCATGATACAATCCGAACCATTATCTTCTGGCAAGGGACCAATAAAATCAATAGCAACAGAGTCAAATCGTTTATCTGGCACCGGAAGCGGGTGTAAAGGACCCTTTGCGTTCTTCGTCCCTGACTTGTTCCGCTGGCATTCATCACACCCGGGAACATAAGAGTTATACAGGTCTTTTCTCATGTTGACCCAAAAGTATGAGCCACGAAGTAAGGCGTAGCACTTGTCGGCGCCGAAATGACCTGCAGAGTCATGCGCCATGCGGTAAAGGTTCTCTCGAAGATTGCTATAACGAGGGACCAGCAAGCGTCCACCCACAAACCACAAACCATTGTGAAACTCGATACCAGGGATCTGCATTTTATCGGATGCAAGCTTTTTACAGAAATCGTCCACTTCATATCCGGCACGGATGTCCGACAAAAAACCCGCATCAGCCTTAATTTCCATAACTGGGCAGACCGATGTCCACCCATGAACAGGTTGAAAATTAGGGTCTATTGACACAGCAACGCCCGTTGGATCATTTTGCTCTGAAGGTAGTGTATTCGGGGGAATACGTGACAAGGCGTCGGCAGCAGTATTATCTTCACCCTTGATATAGGCAATCACTAGCTCGTATTGGCTCATGAATTCCTGCCATCTAAGCTGACGGCGGCTCAAGTCTCGTTGTGTCTCAAAATTCTCCAGCGTACGATGGTCAGTTAGGACATGCACAGTCATCCCCAGACATTCCGCACGCCATTTCTTCAGTCCGCGTACAATGGCCAACAATTCCTTCTCATGTACAGGGTACCTTAACTCTGGACCCTTCAATTGTTGTGAGTCAAAAGCAACAGGCCGAGCTTCAGCCAGGGTAGGTCCCCAGCTCAGAACTGCTCCAGTACGCCAATCACTGGCATCACAAGTGAGAAATATCTTGTTCTCACCCGGGTTGTCATGATCAATGACAGTCAACACCTCAGCCGATAACACCAAATTCTTGACACGCAGGAAAGCCTCCTCATGGCTATCACGCCACTTTGGAAAATTACGATCACACTCTTTGCGGGTCAGCGGTGTGAGTATATGCGTGTAATCTGCCAGATTTGGCAAGAACCCTGCCAAAAAGCGAACCATGCCCAAGAAACGGCGTACTTCCTCTGCACTGCGTGGACGAGGAAACGCTTGAATCGCTTCAATTTTACTACGGTCAGGTTCAATCCCTCTCTGAGAGATGTGATGCCCGAGAAAGTCCAGTTCCGTCTTGAAAAATTCACATTTCTTCGGGTTGCAGAAGAGTTTCGCATCGCGTAACGCAGCCAAGATCAAAGAAACATGGCGCTCATGTTCCTCCACTGATTCTGACCATATGATAATATCATCCAGATAAACATGGCAGAATTTTCCGATGTACGGCCGCAATGCAGCCGTTACCCTGCGCTGTTGCACAGCAGGTGAGTTACGGAAGCCCTGCGGCATCACCGTCCATTCATATAGTCCTAGCGGTGTGTTCACGGCGAGCAAGGGAATGGAGTCATCCTCCAGCGCAGTCTGAAAGAAGCTATCGGTGAAGTCCATCTTTCCATATATCTTACCCTTTCCACAATCCGCAAGAATCGTGTCAATCCTAGGCAATGGATGCCGATCCGGCACAGTGTTTGCGTTCAACTGTCGATAGTCATTTACCCATCTCGGCAATGCTGTTGGATCTTTCTTCGGAATGAGGAAAGCCGGAGAAGCGTAAGGGGAATTAGAAGGCCGAATACGCCCTGCCTCCAGGTGTTTCTGGATAAGGGTGCTCCAAGCCTCCTTCAATTTCCTCGGAGAAGAATAACTACGAGTCTGAATGGTTTTCGATGCATCTTTCAGCTTGACAGAGCAGGTGATATCACGGGGCAATTCACGGACATGTGGTATATCCCCAAAGACATCATCAAAACTCTCTTTCACACGATTCGAACGCTCCTCAAGATTCTGAACGAAAGCCAGCGCTTCAACACGTGAACGGACAAGAGCTACCTGGTTGAGCCTCCGTACACGCTGTGATTTGCATAACCCTTTTGCTCTACGCAGTTGTAGTCGAGCCTTCAATTCGACAAGCAGGGAAGCATGCGCCTCACGCAACTCTTCCCTCGAGCATCGTAATAATTCACGATGTACATTCTCTTCTCTACGAGCGATACTACGAGCTACATGCGGAGGTATGACAGGGGCAGTGGACACAATAGGCGAATTCTCTGGATGAAGTAAGTCGAAACCGGATGGGGTATGCACAGCCGAACGTGCAGCGAAATCTATGACAATATTGTTATCTTTTAAAAACGGAAGCCCAAGAATCATCGGTGCACACAAGTTAGGCACCACAAGCGCAAATACAGTACGGGAACACCACTTATTAGACGGATCACGAAGGCAAAGCTTAACATAATGAGAGAGTGTCATGGTAACCGGAGCAGCACCAGGGTTGGCCGCAAAGGAGATGACACGTTTACGATGCAGGAGGTACTTGCGAAGTCCTAAGTCGTCAACCTCTTTACTCCTGGCAAGGGTTAAATGAGCACCAGAGTCAAGCATCAAATCCATGAGTACAGGAGAATCGGAGGCCGGGCCATCAACCTCAGCACTCCACATAAGGTGAGGTTCCTCTAAGGGAGGATCCACTCCCACCGGGAGATCCACAACCGAAGAATTGACAGGACATACCGACGGGCGAGACTTCTTCAAGGCACGCTCAGCCTCAGCTGAAGCGTCAGCAGTTTCCGTGCGACCTCGCTGCTTGTTTGCGGTGGCCACCAGAGCGACAGGAGACGCCACACCTTCAGGAGGTAAGGACCTTGCACGAATTGAAGGGGAAGCAACCCTGCCTCCACGATCCGGAGAACCTGTGCGAGAGCGAGACCTAGAAGCAGAATCCTTGCTGCCAAGGTCCGACCTGGCACCCCGGCGAGAAGAGGCAGAGCGACCACGCATAACAGCTCCAATACGACCGGCAATGGGTACAGGCAACGGAGATGGAACACGACCAGGGATGGAAGGGGAACGACGACGACCATGAGATGATGCAGGACGATGACGATGATACTCGAAACTAGCGTCCGAGGTATCCGAGTATGGAAGATCATCATCGCTGTGATAAGCTTCAATGAAAGCCACGGGCTTTGTAAAGGATGCGCGAGAAACGGGACGTGAGCGAGAAGGGGAAGTGGTACGAAGGGTCTGACGGGGAGCAGAACTATACACGTCTACACCAGAGTCAATGTATGCGACAGGACGACTGAAAACGGCGTTGATAGTAGATGCATGTGAAGAGAACAGTGAACCCGAGTCATCGACAGGAGCTACGGATGCACGAGTAGCTGCAACAGCGATGCCCGAAGACTTCTGTCGACTCGCGGCGGTCTTCAGGATGCAATTCAGGGTGACTGGAGCCCAAACCTTGTTCTCTTTGTGATACTGACTGCGAATTTCGGTAGCAAGTGTGACAAGGTCAGCAGAAAAAGGTTGGTAAGGGACTTCGAGAGGGTAATTATCTTGACATTCGTTGGCCTTGTGAGGAGACCAGCAAGTACGGCATCGAAAACAGCCTTCAACACTAGCCAGCCTGCCTTTCTCCTCTTGAGTCAGGGTCCCTATTGGCCAATGACCCGATGGAAGTTGCTTCGATGTATCCGCAGCAGAGCTAGCTGCAGAACGACGATTGGTATTCGGCTCGCGAGAGGTGGTATCCTTCTTCGAAGTACGAGAGGCATTGGAATTGAATTGTGATGACGATGCCAGCGTGGCAGGTTTACGTGAGGACTCGAATGCTTTCCAACGAGCAAGCTCAGAAGCAATGTGCTTCAAGAAGGTAGGTTCCTTTTCCAGCACTAACTTCGACCAATCGGCACAAGGGAGAGTCGGCTTGATAGCTTGACCCTCCAACCAAGTACGAAAGTCCTCAGTCATACCCTGTTGTGCAAGGAGCTTGAGCTCCTCATCCTTGCGATGATAAGGAGTGCCAGCCAAAGCCGCATTGCGAGCCCGCAGATCTGACCAGTAGCTCTTGAAGAGCTTGCCCTTCGTGTCACCCTGCTTGAGGCCAGCAATGACAGAGTACTCCGTCAAACCCCAATCAATGCCAACCATTTCGTCACACATCTCATTGATCATCGCCGACCACGAGAGTGTCTTAAGGTGAGCAGCGTTGGTGAGAATGTATGACATGGAGTCTTCATGGTGGAAAGCCGCAAGCCAATACTCCTTCTTCTCGTCCTCAGACGAGATGCCTTTCTGCAGGCAGAAGATATCGAAGAGATGGCGGGCCTGAGACCACTGACGAAGTGAGAGGTTGTGCTTTAGGATCGCAATGGGTTTCTTTACGCCACTGACTAAGATGGCACCGTCCGCGACAGTGTTGGACGACATCGCAGAGGAATCTGAGGAGAACGATGACGAACGCGAAGTACGGAGGGAAGCAGGGATTGGTGATGGAGAGCGGGATGTAAGCTGATGTGCAGGCGGTGTATGCGCCACGGAAGCGTCTTCGACAAGTCCAAGAGAGGCAGACGCGAAAGGGAAGTCGTCTGATGGAGTCAGAGGGGGTAAAGGCGAATCAATGTGATCTTCTGGGGGAAGTGATGCTGGCCTGCCTGCGATCCTGGATGATTGGCGTAGGGGCGGGGCAGCAGTCTTCTTTGGAGCCAGGACGAACTGTAAAACACGACAAGTCAATCAACGAGACCAGCGTTTACAGTGAAACGGCGAGGCAACGAGACGACGAAACGGCGAGACGGCGAAACAGCGAGACAGCGAAACAGCGAGACAGCGAGACGACAACGGAGATGACGTGGCGAACGGCGAGACAGGCGAAACAACAAAAACGGCGAGATGTATGCGTGTAAACGCGTAAAATACGAAACAAGAAAGGGCGAGATTACAATATAGCCCAAGAAAGAGACTGAGAGAGAAGAAAAGAAACAAAACTCACGAGAAAGGTCGAGATACGAAGTCAACGACGAGCGTAGAGAGGAAACGACGAGAGAACGAGCTTGAACGAGCTTAAAAAAAAGTGTAACCGCACCAGGGGGTGCGACACTCAAGAACGAGACACACGCAGGAATAAGCAGGTATAAGCTCTATTCTGCGTAGATGATGAAGGTACAGAAGAAAGAAGGAATGAGTAAAATACGTAAGTACGTAGAATAAGTATCTAAGGTGGCGTATAAATAGTCGTAAACAAGTTAGCACAGGACGCGTTTACATGTCCAAGGGTAAGGAAATGACAGGTACGCACCTCTTCAGAGCTTGATACAGGAAGAGAGATTTAAAAGGCATTCGCCGCACGAGTCAAAAACTGGATGCCCAGCTTTGCCCAAGGAGGTAGTGACGGGAATCTATAACCTTTGATCTCCCGTAATGAGTAATACATCGGAGTTAGCATTATCATTCGATGCAGTGAGATGAGCGTGAGGAACCTGACCAAAATGAATAAGTGCACGAGTATTCAAGAAACGCACCATTGTTCACTACTGCGAGGATTGTACCTAGTCTTCGACCTACTACAGCGCCATTCATAAAATTCACTTCGCTCTTTCACTCGACCTTATGTTCGAAGTCATTGGGGGTGCCAGGAAAGTTCATCCGTGTACAATGATCTGGATAGCAACGTATTCAGTACCTTCCAGGAATAAACCAGCTCCAATGGTCCACGGCACGAGGCATATTCGCGGAACGATATGTCGAAGCAAACTGACTAGGAGTCATGGGCAAGCATATGGGAAGCTCGGCCAATGAAACTGTCTCCGCGTCGAGAGGATGATAAGGCGAAGAAACCGCCGCGGAAATGAAGTTGAGTGTCGAGAGCGACTTGCATAGAATGAGGAAAGAACATCGATGTATCATATGCTCGTTCTAACGTGTTTTGATGAACACGGATGCTGCTAATAAACCTTTTTCCGACTTTGCGCATTAGCCTTTGCCCGAACGACACGCAAGCAATACAACGAGCGAGACTGTCCATTTACTTCATCGTGCATGAAGGCTACCCAGACGATAGTCATGACAAGAAGGTGAACGAACGGCGTGCTATCAAGGAGAATCACGTATCAAGAAACCAATATGTGGCAAGGGGTATTGAGTGATTTGGGGTACCGATAACTGTGCAGGGCTGCAGGTTTTGAACTGTCTTCAAGTTCATAGACTTGAGTAAGATATCATCAACGAGACTAAACCGACCTACTTCCAAATCCAAACGGTTCTGCGAAATGCGTGTCCTACCACCAATGGTGGCCTGACCGCATCTCCTCGGTACTATCCCACCCACGCTGTCTTCGACCAACCTCTAAAGTCCGTCTTGCCTACCATAAGGAAACCGAGTCCATGCCTGGCGGAACCACTGTCCAGGACGTGACGTTTTCATGTCTCCGTAATATGCTCGGGCGAGAATTCGACGAGACCGTGGAAGATAGCGGTGTCTGTAACGGGTCATTCTAGCAAGTACCCCCGGCGTCATATAATGCTGGACCCTTATATAACGGGGGACGGTATTCCGCCGTTTCTTTAGTCTTTCTTCTCGCACATTAGCCTTACCCAGACGCTTGTACGTCCTTACACCTCGTTTTCTATGCTATAGAACGGTTTGTTGTATATTGGTTCGAGGCACCGCGAGATCGACTCACGTGCTTAATATGGCGCGTTATCGTGTCGGACAAGTACTGTAGAGACGGCCTTCGTGCTGTATGTATGGTTTCGAGGGATTAAAAGAACTTCGAAGGGAAAATGTGGGACGAGACATCGAAATCACGATAGTCGTTTTCTGAAGAACGTGGGTTGATTTTGCTGGTAGTCAATGCCTAGATCGACTATGTACGAAATGGGAATGAGAAGAGAACGACTGTTTGCTTGACATTTCTGTGCGATGATTGATCTAATCGGATCTCGTTTCAACATGCAGCTCCATGATAATGGAGCAAACGCACCGTGTACGCTATAGCTCTAGGTTGGCAATAGCTCATCCCAACTTAAAGACTCGTCCCTTCTTCTTCATTTGCTCATAACCCTTTCGACCCGAGAAAAACCGTGGAGCATGTAAGCGCACGATTTTCATCCGATAACGAGGTGCGAATTAGACGGGAAAACCTTCATGCCGAAGGGCAGTAGGAAGGGCGATGATGATGTAGGTAAGGCTCTGCGTTGGGCGGATCAGACAAACCTCAATGTCAGTAAGACTGAGGTAACTTACCGTCCTCGATTCCGCCTACTGACGCTGCGAGCTGACATTCCAGAATATAGGAGGTGAAGAGGTAGGTAGACTACTCTGTACAGCTTATAGCATCGTTACGACACAATAGGGGCAACACCAAGAACAGAAGGTGATGAATGCCTGAGAGGTGGTGAGGACAGGAGCGAGGAAGCAGTGGTGTATGATGAGACACTGGAGATGCATGCATTATAGCGGTGGGTTGTCGTGGGGCTGTATATATGGTCGATGGAGTCTTTCAGTGTCCTCCGGAGTATAGCTGGGCCATAAATGTCCTGAGCAAACTGTTGTCAGAGTCAGCAAGAGAACATAGGGCCAACGTACTTGTCCTGAATCAACCCGTCCGGAAGCTCATCCTAAGCCCAGCAGTCATAACCCTTTTCCATCTATTTACCTCCCAGAACTACAGCGAGGCGGAGAGAGGCATGGTCAATAACGTGAAGGAAAAGGAAAAGGAAGGATCCGGGAAAAAAGCACGTGGCAGAAATCAACGCGCCTTCCAGTTTTGGAAACCGAGTAATTTGAATTAGCGCCCGTGTGTTAGGGTTTTCCACCTTCTCACATGATTCCCGTTATCTGAAGAGAGGCTAGACACCAGGAAGATTCTTGCTATATCGGGCCATCACAGGAGAACATCCCTAGGTTCTGATCTTGTTCGAACTTCTTCGAAGTGGTCACTGACGTCTTTTAACAACCATCATGATTCCATGCCACCAAACAACATATGTTCCATGGTAAGCGCTGCTTCATGAGTGATTCAAATGATCTGATACCATTTATATCGACGTTATTGCGAGGTGGAGGATGATATTGCGCAGGGTTTCGACGATTTGGATGCTTTTGATGATGGCCCAATACAGGAGAATCAAGAAGATGAAGAAGTGGAGGAGCCACAGCCAAGTCCGCGGGCGAAGCTGACTATGGAATCCCAGCATGCAGCTTGACTGAGAGCTCTCGTTGTCGCAGCTTTTCCATTCACGTCCCTTTGTTTTTGTAGGTAATCTCCATCCTTACACTGTCTGATCAGTGAGATTTTCTTAAAGCGTGCTTGATATCTGATCATCATCACCAACAATCAGATGAGCATAGCATTCTGTCACTCTCCAATGTCGACCGTCTTCCATTGAATGAGTATATAATTCTCCAAGCGACTCTGGCTAATATTTTACTTGCTTAATGTTCCCACTCTGGTGAGCTCACCTTGACATTCAATCTTGCACACGCTTGTCACTCATCGCTCACAGTTTAATACTCGCCCAAATCGCCTCCTTCTACCTCCTTGCCATCAGTCCGTCAAATGCTTTCACCATTTCTGCTCCAAATGTTGTCGATGTCAACGCTCCAATGAACATTGTCGGTAGATGGACATGGAGCACAGGCGAACCAACCGTCATGAATATCATCCTCAACGCCTCAGAATCCTGCATGAAAGTTGTATTCGAAGGCCAAAGAACCGGTTCACCGTTCCTAACACAGCCTATTTTTGATGATATTGACAAGGCGCAGGAGGTCAATGGGAAGAAGACTGGGAACGTATTGTTTGAAGCAGATATACTTGGGTGCGTTTTTACTCTTTGCAGTCTTCTCTCAATAGGGCTGATTAATCTAATAAAGAAACTACATCTTATGCGCCTATCAAGGGTGAGCATCATCTCTTCCCGAAGCAGTCGGAATGTGTTCGCTAAGTTAGCGAGTGTTGCAGTGCTACGGATTTTTTCCTCGCCGCACAATCGGACGTGATCAGTGTATCCCGTCTGGATGTTTCGAGTTCTGCATCGTCATTCGCTTCCTCCGCTACCAGCGGCTCGTCAGAATCGAGTTCAGATACGGCAACGATGACACCGACTACTCCACCCAGAACAACCGCCACGAAAACGACCACTGACATAACTAGTTCTACATCCACTGAACCAACCGGGTCTCCCTCAGGATTTGGACCAATCACGTCTTCTCGTACGAATACCGGAGACACTGAAGCTCCAACCATAATCAAATCCACTCCGACGACCCAGTCATCCACTTCCCATAATCCAAATAAGAGCGCCTCCAGCTCTATCTCACCTACGAACTCGGATACAAGCTCGCCTAAACATTCTTCGGGAGTAATCGCCGGCTTGGTGGTGGGAGTTTTGTTCCTTGTACTCGCCTTGTGCGGGGGTATGCTCTATCTTCGTCAGAGGCTCTTCCAGTATGTGCAAATCAGCAAAGATTATTTCAAGAGAGACCGACCATTTAACATGTTGGCATATCGGCATTTTGCCGTCAGAGCTTTGACGGACTAGGGCACCGGCATTCCGTAAAAGGGGGTCTAGTGGCATTTCGGCCCAAAATGCCATGGGCATGCCGCTCTAGTGCCGAAATGCCATTTGACGTAACTTTACTGATGCTGGCCACTCGTCAGAACCTATGCCACGAATCTCCCCTATCCCTCCTCCTTGCGCATTGTGTCTGGCACATCTTCGCGTCTCAGCCCACCCACTACGGGCCAGTGTTGGGAATTAAGGGGTTATTAACCCCAAATTTTTTTTTGTAATGGCTTACGTGACCCCTGACACAGCATGTTTTACGGGACTATTCTGGCAGTGATTGCCGGATCTCTACCTATTTTACAGGTCTGCTAACACCTTGTACCTGGTCTCAGCTTTATGCATCATGTTCTTTCGACATCGTACTCGCCGAGTCGAGTCGGGATCCCCCAGTCTCATTGTACGTATTATCTTCGCTACAACACAGAATCACCTAGGCGGCATCTCTAGCACTTTGACACCGCCTGCTCGCAGTTGATGCCTCTATAGACTACCACTTCTTCGGGGGATCTCTCTTCTCTAATACTCGCTTCGTCCTCTGCTTGACCTTGGCCTGTAGTATCTCTATAATTCACCGCAGCTTCTGGGATATTAAATGCCGGATTCGTGTTTCGATTCTTCCGTAAGGCTTTTTCCAGAGTGCTTGAGTAAACATACGGAGAGATTGACTCTGTGCCTTCTTCCCGTGCCTGTGTAAAAAAGAGAAACACCCCTCCGCGGTGTCGAGTGAAATTGCGGCCAAAATAACGAGTAACCCAAGCACTGTACCCAACATTGCACCGAGCTGGGATGTTGAAATAGCGTTGTGGGAAGTCGCCTGACTCGCGGTGGGGGTACCCAGGCGAGACACTGAGACCGTCGTAGCCACGTTGATGGTTAGTGGCCCAAATAATACTGAAAGCGTGAACTGATTCTGGGAATCCTGACCTTGATGATATAATTAATGAGATTTCTAAATATCGTTCTGGTAGAGTCAATTGTTGATGCGGGCCCAGGAGGCTGAGATCTCCATGAGATGGATTTCGTCTGGGTGTAGGTTTCGGTTGGTGTAGTACTTTTGTGTAATGATTTATCATCGCAGCTAAATGTCGCGGATTACCAACCTCTTACCTTCGTTCTGTTATAGTAATATCCCCTCTAAGCTGTGCCGACGTGAGCAATCTGGAACCGGTTATTGTTGTCTGTTAGAAGACACGAACATGGCCCACCCAGAAATTTTTAAGTGGTATATTCTGTTGATCACATTCAGTTGTGTACAGAATTACGACCCTGTGGACATCCCCTACTCTTGTCGGAGTGAAAGGTATTGTGCCTTGAGTCTGGTCAGGTTTGTAGATCGTTTCAATGTCACTGCTAGTGAGAATGGGGCTGTCTTGCACGAAAACAAACTGAAGCAAGTCTTTTGGCAGTCTCGGCAGGTCTCTTCTTCTCCAGCTTGCACTAGCAGAAAGATTCACAGCTCCTGTGGGGGGAATAACAATATCACTGAAGGATGATGCTATTCGCTCTAATAATGGATCTGCAGCAAGAGCCAATGCGCCCAAGGAGGACGAGAGAGCGATGATTCTAGAGTTATATGTTATACGAATTGTGCAATCACTCGGAGAGGCCAACACGTACCCTGCTCGTATAATCACTCTCATGGGTGGAGGAGGAGAGCGACCAGATTTGTGAGGGCAAGGAAAGTGAGTTGTGGTTAGAAATAGCCTTGCATCTTGCCTGGAATTTGAAACTTCACGATGAACAGGAAGACTGTGGAGACCCAGACAGCAACGGAACAATCTCATTTGCGATATTGCGTCTATCAGTGTCGTAATGCTGTGAACGCAGGAACATACCGTTCACGAATACTGGATAATAGGAATATTTAAACTGCACGACTGCACTGTTTCTCCGTAATAACCGTAAGCTCGGTTGACTCCCGCAATGGCCGTATAGACTCGGTAGATTCGATTATTGATGTGAGCTTAGGAGGCTGAAATGTCGACAAAATCATATTCGTCTGGGTGTGGGGATTCAGCTTATGTAGTACTTGCGTCGAACAATTGATCATCTTGGCTGAAGGCTGCGGATTGAGACAACGCCTCGTACCTTGGATCTGTTATGTTAATATCGCCTCCTAGTTGTGCCGATGTAAACAGACTGGAACCGGTCAGTGTAAGTCGCGGCGTCACGTAAAGTCTCGAATGTGAGAGACGTGTTAGCGAAGGCAGAATGATCATCGAAGTTGTCAGTTGTGGGAAGGTGAGCAAATACCTCGACCCCGACTACACGCGAACCCGCTGAGCTGGAAAACTGAGAATTCAGCACAGCAAATGGGGGATAACCCTGCTCCCAACATGATGTACACCGTACTCAGTGGTCCGTTCACGAATTGAGAACTGCTCATTCACTCTCAGTCTACTGGACCATCAGAATGTATTCCATGACACATAAGATAAGATAATGGAAGCTATGGGCTATCCCCTCACACCTTTGGAAAGATCATTCTGCGCCAAGTTGTTCGTGCCATGGATTTTTATCATTTAAGATATCTAGCATGAGTTCATCTTGATGTATAGAAGGGAGGAAAGAACAGGATATGCTCGAGAACCTCCAGGTCACAGTGCTTGGTGCTGTACGGGCGCCTACATGAGAAAATAGCTGAGTTTGCGTGATGTGACTACGGCAATCCCCAAATTCAGTTGCTTCCGTTCCTGGGCGATTGTCTCCCAGACGGCTACAGACGGGTTCCCATTCAGGGTGTCTAGACCCTCTGGAAAGCGAGACTAGCCTCAGCCTCATCTAGCTTAATCAACTAGTCCAAATGTCTTGTATATTAAATAACAACACAATCTATCAGAGTGCAGAATGATAGCGGGGCGGCATTTCCAAAACGCCATTAATACCCGGATTAGCCTGCGATAGTACTCCCGCAAGAGGTCTCCAACCACTATCGTTATGGTACATCACCCTAAGTCCTTTTCGACTCTCGTCCTCTGTCAGTTCTGACAGATTAGAGGCACTTTGGGCTGACACGTTGGTTGTATCGTATCCTGGAATCTGAAGTGAGCCATGACCCTTTCGTGGTGCCGTATGGGTCGGTGTCGTATATGAAAAGGGTGAAATAATGGATTTTGCAGGGTTATTTCGCGCCTTTCTATGAATTAAGTTCCGGATCCATCTCAAAACCGCGAATGTGCACCCTGCTAGCAGAACAGCGCCAATCACAGCTCCTGCGATGATTCCAGCAGATACCCTTGATGGGCCTCCCGAGCTGTGGCTGAGATTAGATAGACATTACACATATTAGACCTCTATCACCTGCCGGACCTCGAATCTGATGAGCTGGTCTGGTTGGATGATATGGGTGTCTCGAGATGGGATACGCTAAAGACACTTGAGTTTGCGATGGACGTCATATTCAATGGCCTGCATTCAACGATTAGAAATATGTAATTGTAACCATATGAGGGAGTTGTTCGTACCCATCTGGTTTTGAAACGTTCTCGTAGGCACAAAGGATATACTCCCTTTGATCCAATGTAAGTTGATGTATCAGCAACACTGACGGCAAAACGTACCCGGCTTTATCAGCTTGGTAGAAGATAGTCCCGTGTTTCTGGCCGTCTTGAATTTTTGCCTGAATCCCCCTCGAATCGATGGGGTTCGCTGTTCCAAATACACAAATGTCCGCGATATTGCTTGCGAACAGATGAATTATGATCTCGGTCGGGTCTCCTTCAGACCAAGTCCAATTTCCCGCGATGTTATTAACGACATCCACATCCGCCACCGGAATACCAACGATTGTAAATGCTGAGACATCGAAAACGAAGATAAGAATAAACGCGACCGTGCTGACCGAGAAATAAGTAACCTGGACAAATGAATCACCGCGGTACTCACAAAGAAAGCCTCATTGGCTCAAAAACAAGCGGAGAAGCGAGCATATATAGTTGACTATGCAAGTCTTTTATCTAATAACCCCGATATCAATAGCAGCGCCCAAGTATTGATATCACCAAAACAACAATGCCTCCCAAAAGCGAGGGCATCAGCTTCTTGATCCCGTCATCTAGGCCCTTGCCCTCTCTGCTCCGTCTAGCCCTACATGCTTTTCACGTCGATTTGTGTTACTACAAATGCAGTCCCATATATGACTGTTCAGAATGTAGCACGAATTCCAAGGAGTAGTGGTGAAACGACACAACGACTTCGGGAAACCAGCATTGTAGGTACAGAAGAACGTAATGAACAAAGATGGATCAAACTTCTTCCTCGATGTGAATGATGACACAGAACTTCACCTTCATTCGGGAGAAGCTCGAAGGGATTGGTTGTGGATGTAGAAGGACCGAAACTATAAAGTTTGGTAGATGAGTCCGCAGTAATCGAGTCCGCTCCTTATGAACTCGTCGAGTATCTCCGCGACGAGAAGAAATGGTAATGGTGGACTGTAGACAGAGGCTATAGTGCCGAACCTGGAGAATTGCGGGATAGAACATGTGGAGCTCAGATGATCATCATGTGCGCAGACAGCATCAATCAGATTGCTCGCTACGAGAGCACGGCCGGAAAGGCCACATTGACAAAGCGGAAGACATCTATCTTATGTCATTTTATGGGTAGCATCAGGGTTATATCGACATGTTTCTGATGCTTCTCACCTTGCTTTCCTCTCTTCCTTGTAAGTTTATAAATCCTGTCGTGATATCAACAGGCATCATCTCTCCATTGTGAGAACACACAGGACCTGAAACACACTTGACTACTCATCCACAACATTTTGCACTGATAGTAGAAGCCGGCGAGCCCCAACCAAGAGTAACGACTAAAAATGGGCGAGGAGCGGAGCGACAGCCTCTGTAGATTAGGAGCTGGGTCCCATGTGTCCAAGGATTTTGTGAGCCATCATCGTGATACCATCGTACTATACCCATTTACTATGCTAGTTAGCGAAACAAAACACGCCAGATAGATAAACAGAAGCGTATTGGATTCATGGAAGATTTCAGCCTGGCGCTACGACAAAACGAGGCTGGACCAACGTCGAGGAACATGGACGCCGATTGATTTTGCTCCAACACCACAATCAACACCAACACGAGAAGGAAGTTTCCGACAGCGTCTGGATAGCGACTGGAAACCCCCGCCGGCAGTTTCAGAGCCCGGGATTAGCGACCTTATTGTTGTTACTCCGCAGTACGAGACTGCGCTGCAATATTCAAGTGGACATACAGCCCGTCTGAGTTGACGAGGAATCAAGGCATATGTCCCATGAGGGCTAGAATGTGCACCAGCGTGAGACATGATCGTCTCGGGTTGAAAGTTCACGAGTGTGAGGATTAGAGGAATGGTAGGAAAAAGGCGTTGTTTGAAGTCGCTCTGGTCAAGGTTGAACCAATTGTAACCACAAGAATGCATGATGTTCGACACAGTTCTCTGCAATCGCCGACCAAACACCGACCCTAATCTCCAGCTGAAGTCAGAACAACTATTTCGGGGCGTCTGCCGGCCTACGTACCTATTCACAACGAGAATACCGCCTCAACTATCACAGTGACCTGAACTGATGATCGATGTGAATTTGAAGTACTCCTATGTTCAAGTGTAAGCGGAGTATACGTCCACCAAGGTGAAATTGTCCATCGAGAGCTCGATTGCGCTGACGTTGCACAGGCTGTCAGTACACGACATAGGTGACACAACAAATTCACTCACCCAGTCTTCCCATAACCATACAATACGTCACCTCCATAGCAAAGGCCGTCTCCCGATTTCGTCTCTAGCCTGGGACCACAACGACACAATGAGTGCCCGTTCTGAGTGACCCGAAGGCGAAATAAAGGGAGGGGGGGTATAGTGCGGCACAAAACCTTCCTTGAGAGTTGCTACATGTTTTCTCGCCCTTCCTGAACTGAAACGCCAGCTAGCCCAGCACCGTTATCAAAGCACTCAGAAGCACGCGGAGACACGGATACCCGTAACCCTTCCCTAAATTTCCAATTCGATGCCCATTAAGGACGAGGTACAGCACGCAAGGCTCCTGTGTGAGTGTTACGGTGAAAGGAGGAGCCAAGGTAACGAAGGTTTGAATGCACGTTGGAAAGGATGAGGCGTAGAGAGTGCGGGTTGACGAAGGAAGGAGTTGATGGAGGAAGAGCCCGAGGGAGGGAGGACTTGAGAAGGGAGATGGTGGAGGCCCGAGGGAGATGTCTTCCGCTGTGGACAGTACAGCTGGAAAGGACTTATCGTGAGATAAATCACCACCGATAGAGGTTATAGCTCACCAAGAAGGTATCTGCGGCTGGAGCTGCCTGTATATCTCACTCTGAATCCATGCAAGTGTCCAGTTCGAATATCGAACGGCAAGAAAGAGGAAGGAAGAAGGACGTTGACGAAAGAGTCACGAAAAGCCTACGTAATCACGGCTCCGAAAGTAAGCTTCCGGTTTACGCCGGCTCGGACCTACTGTGCTTCTTGAGCGCCTGTTCGAACCCTGTGCGCGGCTGAGTGAATTACACAAACGTGAAGAGATCCTAGATACTAGAATTTCCTCTGTCAGCTCTCGATTGATTACTCCTGGACATTGCGATGATAGATGCTCTTCATCTGTTGCTTATCGCCGCCGTGATAAGGCATCTTTCGGATCTTTCCGGCGAACCTTAACTCGACGGGCGTTCTACAACACGCCTTTGCATATTGTGGAATGTCGATCCGGAACTCAAGTATTGTAGAGCTTGTTGATGACAAGAACAGTGCAACAGTTCACGGTGGGTCTGAGAAGTACTGATGCCTTTGCAACACAAAAACACGATTAATCACAGCGCAGAACGATAGCTGGGCGGCATTTCCAGAACACTACTTATTCCAGCATCAGACTGTGATGGCGGCCTCCAGCCACTATCGTTGTGATACAACACCCGACGCTCTCGTTGGTGCTCTCTTTGTGCCTCTTCTACTTGTATGGGTGAGCCATGGCCCTTTGCCATTGGGGTTCCTGTCGGCACCAAATGTGAATAAGGTGAGATGATGGACTCGGCAGGGACATCCTGAGAGTTCCCGCGATTCAAGCGCCGGATCCGTCTGAACAGAATCAATACTGCGAGCATGAGCGCTGCTAGGGAAGCTGCTCCTATCACGATTCCTGCAATGATTCTGGTCGAAAGGCCTTGTGAAGGTTTGCTGCAATCTGTGGTCAGATGAGCGTTACGCATAGTAGATTTCAGATTACCTTCCAATGTCTGTTTCAATGGGCAGCCCCGAATTAGAGGATGATGGATTCAAAGAAGAGGAAGTGCCGAGAACTGTCGTCGTCTAGACTGTCGGGAGACGGGATACACTGAAGATCCTTGAGTTTGCGATGGATGTCAAATTAACCTTTCTGAATTGGATGGTTAGAAATCCCAAGAATCGTATGACGGAATTTATCTTACCCGCTCTGGGACGTAATGTCCTCGTAGGCACACAGGATATAATCTCTGGGATTCAATATAAGTCGGTGTGTTACCAACACTGACAGTAGAAAATACCTAGGTTTGTCAGCTTGGTAAATGGCAGTCCCGTTTCTCCTTCCATCAACCTCTGCTGCTATTTGAATATCTCGTGTAATATTCTTTGACTGGATGGGGCTTGCTTTTCCAAATGTGCAAACATTGGGGACACTATTCATGAAGAGATGAATAATGACTCTTGTGGGGTCCCCCTCAAGCCAAGTCCAATTTGCCACAACATTATTGATAAGGTCCACATCTAGAACTGTCGGAGCAACGATTGTGAATGCTGAGACGTCGAACACGGAGAGAAGGGCAAAAACAATTCCTCTGACAGACATAAGTAACTGCCCAGATTCATGACAGTGATACTCATAAGAGCAGCCTCATTCACTCAAACGCCAGCGGAGGAGTGAGCTTTTAGATGTGAATCAGTCAATCTTATATGTTACGTCCTCGATACCACTATCAGATCGCAACTATAGATATCGCGAACAGATGGATGGTTGCCCGGAACGGTGGTTGTACTGAAGCGTGCGAAACGGATGATCAAAGATGTATCAAACTTGTTGACAACTGTCTTGGTGCATGCTTGCCATTACCACTAGATGGGCCTTCCATCAACGAATGATATTAAGCCAAGCCGAAGGGGCTTTAATGTGGGTTCAGACACACCAACATGAGCGTCGAATGTATACGGTCCATGTGTAGTCGTGACAAGTGTTTCTTCAGTAATTGGGTGCCCTTCCAACGTACCCGTTCCTTTTGAGCGCATCTCCAGCAATTCGGTGAAACTGAGGGAAATGATGAAAGGGAACGGTATATAAAATAATGTGCTTCCATTGGATGAACATTTGTCACAGTAGGTGCCAAACAACGATTTAATCACAAGAGCTTTATGAACTGTATGGACATGAGCTAATAGAGTGTCTCTCGGCCTCAAACATATCACAATCCTTGAACTGAGCGATCGGTTTTCTATACACCAAATGTTCCTGAAGATCCAGTTCTATTACTCATACTCCATATCATCTCTTCCACGCTGGAACAACTGAGTCCCAGTGCGATCCGGACCACGATCAAGGTTTGAGATATTCCCTTTCACGATCCACATTAGATTTTCATCTGAGTTGAATATCAGCGTACATACCAATACGGTGACGAGCGTATCTTGGAAAACAGTACCGAATACTATAAAGATGGGGTTGTCATTGTAGTCAACAATGATATTGGTTATCTGTTTCACAGATATCGCCGCGAAGACAATAAGTGCGATTGGGTATATCATACCCGATTCAATGCTGCCAGAACATAGCTAGTGGAAGAGGTCTGTTCAAAGAAAAGGGCATCAACCTACGTAATTGTGAAAACAAGTCTGTACATTTTCTTGTTCCCTGAGCCAAGTATTGCGCTTGCCCTTCTCGAGATGTAGAAGATTCGACTGGCTGGTGCGTGTGTAAGAGGTCGATTCATCAGCAATCTGGGAGATTCTTTACCTATCAGGCTTGTTATGAGCGCATTCGTGAACGCCGTGCCAAAATAAAGACCGCAGGTAATGTAGTTGGCTGACAGCGAAGTCCCATTGAGATCAATCGTGTTGTTCACAAACTGCCACCCGCCGCGATAGCGAAAAATAACGACGAGCGCCATAACTACGCAAGCTAGTCAGTGTGATGAGCTACAAGCCAGGGAAGTCACATCTCACTGTGGTTGATCGAACACATGGAACCTGAGAGAATAATAGGCCATCGCCTCCCGCCCCATACTACATAACATCGCCAAAGCTTGATATTGATCAGGCTGGAGCTGGTTATGCTCAAAATCCTGCACTTGCCAACATGATGTCCCCTACAAAACTAATTGTTTATAACCAGATTAGCGGTGATCTAATCTCGACAATGAATGTGTCGTACTTTGCGACAAACAAGATACTTGTGCGGATGATACTTTTCCTATTATCTTCATCAGCAATCATTTGATCGAGAAGATGGGTCACACACGTAAATGTACCCATATCCCTTGAAAAATTCCCTGGTGACAAGAAGCTACTTCCAGTGACCTTGAGCGCTGCACCGTTGATGATAACAGTTATCGTCGCCAAAGCGAAGAGCAGAACTACAAGAAGGATCTGAACTTGATACCTTTTCTCCTGGCGCTTGATAAGAATATAGGTGCATTGTGTAAACAATACTACATGGACACCTGAATGATTGCATTTGTCAGTGGTTCTTGTCATATAACAATCGTCGATTTGTGGGTACCGTATAGCACTCCGCCTACCTGAGGTAAGTATTGGTTGTGTTTGTAGTGAGCAAATGAGTGTTTACGCACATAGGTCGCGGCGGCCAAAGCTACTAGTGGATCCAAGCCGTCTGAGGGCATTGATGTGCTGTGTTTGTCGGGGTGAAGGGTATCGGTGAGAAATAGTTGCGAGATGGTCAGGGAATCAACGCAATGGACACAAAGGATGACGAAGGATCTGTATGTGAACGTTACTGTAGAGGCTCATTCAAAAGCAAAGTCTACTGGATCAAACACACCGCCACATTCCATGCTTCCTACAAACAAATGTTGATCCGATTTCAATGGTATCCTGGTCTCACAAGGGCACTGCACCCTTCATCTTTCCCGTACTGCATGTAGCCACGATTATGATGACAATAACCGCGAAGGGTCAAGGAATCAACGGAACGAGACAGGTTAATGAAAGAGCTGCTGTGACCGGGATGAAGGTTTGTTGAAACGGAACACTACGGCAAAAACCTATTGATGAGCCAAGAACTTGGGTGAGGTCTTGCTAGGACGGGTAAGTCCTGTACCGCTATAAAGGTATTAGCATCTGATCCGCCACATATCCTGCACCGAGGCAGATGAGCCTGTACTATGACGGTCACCAAAGCAATTACCAGCACCTCCCGCGATTCTCACGCCCACTCCAGCCTAAAAGGGTAATTCCATCCGCCGTCTCTCCTTCTCGATATACATATGAATGAGGGGCGCGCTGCTGATAAATAATGTTCGTAGCCAAGCGTCACAGCCTGCCGCTGCTCTGCTCCAAAGTTGTAGCATTCAACGACCACTTTGCAGTTTTGCAGTTGACATCTGCGGACTATCAATGTCATTTGTTTAAAGCCACTCAAACACAAACGCTTTTGAGTAGTATGAACACTTCATCCGCAACATAACTCAGCGTGCCAAGTACCACCTCAGACTCAACACTGCTCTCTACAGGTAGAGATACCTGTGATTCCACAAGTGTTGCTCCATCAACGCCTTTGAGATTAGAATAACAACTCCCACATCTCACTGCACCTCATCTTACCCAGATATCAACGGCTCAACTACAGACAACACCAGTGGTGAAAAAACGCGCCACAGAATATCAACTCCGTGACACAAGACGGGCCTGAACCGATGATCCAGAAGCCCCATTCCATTGATTCCGGAGCCCCAGCCACCAACCCACACGATATTATATCCTGCAGATAGCTATAATTAGCTAAATGAACGAAAAATAGGCTGACTCACTGCGACGACATTTTCAGATCATTTACGTAGCGGAGCCATCCATCCAGCTCCACTGGTCGCTGGAATAGCTGGCTGATAATGGACGTTGTCAAGGAAAAGGATTCAGAACGCACTTGCGTCACGTCTGGGCATGATTTATATTGTGGTTAGGGTTACGAGTTAAAGCGCTTCCTTCGAAGCGCCCGTGCTACGATTGGGATGTTGCGGTGCTTCCAACCGGACATTGAGATTAACACATGTAGACTCTGAATTAATGGAACGAAGAGTGTGTATTTCTAGACGACCAGCGTAAAGGAATGAGTGTATCGTAATAGTCCATGACCATTATTGTCCAGAATCAAGTCAATGAAAAACCCCAGAAAAGCAAAAACATATTCAACGCTGGAGCGAGCATCATCAAACGGCGCTCGAGCTCCCTCCATACGTGTCCACGGCTCCGCCGACTTCGTGTCTCTTCACCTGAGTCAGGTAGAGCATTCAAAATTGTGGGTTGCTGCCATCCTATATCAACCGAGAATTTCGATCAAGGTTATTCCATTAATATAGACTATACACCCACCAGGCATACGGTTCGATCGGTTTTTACTTGAGGTTGTTGCTACTGTAGAGTACGGTGGAGGTAGACCATCGTCTACAAATATAATCAGCCTCAACTCGCATACGCCGCGAATCCACTATAGCTTACCCGACCCATAGGTGAGAAAGTAATACAATAAATTCCTGTGTAGCCCGCCCCGAACCTCGTAGTGAGCTATTTACCCCGACTTCTTTGATTCTCCATAATGATTATCCGCTCTGTTGATAATGGCCGTCGTTCCTCTCCTTTGCCCATACCTGCGAGACAGAATCAGATAGCGCAAGAGTACTGGTATGTGGCTCATCCTTCTCCGAGTTAAACTGAGATGCGGTTACGAGACCTATTCCTGGAGCTGCATTGAGAAGACATCCATCATGGTCTCGAGGCAGTTGAATCTTGTCGAGAGTCCCACTGGTAGACGCACCGCTTAATGATCTTCGGTACCAGAGATAGAGTGAAATTGCGGCTATGATAACGATTAGGACAAGAATTGTACCCAAGGTTGCCCGAGGAGGAATACAAATGTAGCCCAATGGGATGTCGACTGCTCTGTGATTAGCATACCGGGCGAACTAGACGCTGTAGCTGGCGTTGGGGTCTGTGGAACCGCCGTAGTAGCCATGGCAGTAATCTCGAATGACCTAACAATAATCCAGACTCTCAACAATGTGAACCATTCCGGATAATGCCGACGTTGATGTCATTCTTGGAGGACTCACGGCTACGTTCATGGAGTCAAACGTTGATGTGGGCCCAGGAGGCTACAATGGTGACGAAACCGTGTTTGTCAAGACTTGAGTTCTGGCTTGTGTAGTACTTTCATGGGAAATGATTTTGATCGAATGTTATGGATTGAGACAAGAGTACGTACCCTGATTCCAATATGATAATATTGCCTCCTAGCTGTGCCAATGTACCGAGTCTGGAATCGGCTATCGTTGCTTGTTAGAAAAGTGGACATGACCGGGGATTACCTAGAAACTTCTAAGTGGTATAGTCTGTTGAATATTGAATAATCTACAACGTTATGAATCCGGAGATGATGCAATGAAGTCAAGTGGCGGATTGACAAGAGCCAACAAAGCCAAAGAGGATAAGAAAGCGATATGTCTAGAGCAATTGGTCAATTGAGTGGTATAATATGGGACTGACCGGTACCTCGGACGTATAATCATTTTCAACAAAGGAAAAATCGCCAGATACGCAATACTGAGAGGAGACGGCGTAAGCAAGCTTGTATCTCATCTGGGCTTTGAAAGTTTATAATCTCGAGTGTGAAGTAACAGGTTACAGTACTCAGAGTACCAGCGTGACTGGGATGAATAGTATATCTAACACGCTCTCATCTATGTAAGATGCTCCATCGAACTTCCATTGTGACGTAAATTGACGCTTGAGCCAATGATATGACTGTATCAGCCATGTTTCATCTACATCGATAGGAATCTGAGTCAAAGGTATCTATTTACGTCGAAATTGACACCATCGAATACTGTAGCGTCACCGAACCTACCTCAAGGCCCACCACCCAGTCCAAGTCACATTCCAAGTCATCAGCCACGAAGCTCAACGTTGGCGCTATCATTGGTGTAGTCATCGGCGTAATCACTGCAACCATACTAGGCACTTTGCTGCTCATGGAGTCCACAGCGGGGATTATGCTGACATACTTATCGTACAACGAAGCCTTCAATATCGAAGGCCTCATTTCCATACCCATTGATATAGCTAGGGCCTCAAGTTGAGTGGTGCACAATCCTCGGAGCGACACTAACACGTCTTCAGTCTCATTCGCTCTCGTAGAAGATTCCAGCATGATCTATGTTTTTGAGACTATACCTTCAAAAGCAAGGGTTCTCCTTGTTCGTAACGAAGATTCCGTCAAGAATGGTACTGGTGGAGTGACTTCGTTGATGAAATACATCCTCCTTGTACGCCGGAGTATTCTACAGCCAACACGAGCACATGTTCACCTATACATATCTCAATCACTGTCAGATGTACCGTACCCTCATCCGATACCACCACCTTTGATGTTGGTATCAACCTCAGGGCACCGCCATAGCCCCCTCGGTCTCCAACGTGCACCCCAAAAACGTGGATTGAGGGACGAGTCAGCCCGAGAGACATAATTATCTTGGGATGAAGTTTCACAAGCGTGCGGATGCAGAAGGATGATGAGCTTCTTTAGGAAGGGCTCTGGTCAGGGTTGAACCAACTGGAACCACGAGAATGCATGATAATCGACATGTTCCTCTGTGATTGTTGACCGAACACCGACCCTAATCTCCAGCCAAAACAAAAACAGCTGTTTCGGGGGCGTCTGCCGGCCTACGTATCCGTTCCCAACGCGAATACCGGTAAAACGGGAAAGTCTTGTGACGGTAGCTGACACGATGGTCAATGTGAATTCGGTATGCTCCTATATTCACGTTCAAGCGGAGTATGTGTCCACGAAAGCAAAGGTGCTCATCGAGAGCTCGATGGCGCTAACGCTGCATAGGCTGTCAGTACACGACGTAGGTGACACAAGAAATTCATTCGCCCAATCATCGCACAACAACACAATATATCACCCCCATAGCTAGGCCACCTTCTAGTTGCGTCTCTAACCTGCTACCACGATGAGTGCCTGATCCGGGTGTCACGAAGGCGGAGGGTTCAAAAAGGAAACGGGGGAAATACAGGGGCGGGGTAGTATGGTGCGGCACCAAACCTTGCTTGAGACCTGCTACATGTTTCCTCTCCCTTCCTGAACTGAAACGCCAGCTAGCCCAGCACCGTTCTCAAAGCACTCAGAAGCACGGGCCGACACCAATACCCGTAACCCTTCCCCACATCTTCAATTCGATGCCCATTGAGCACGAGGCGCAGCACGCAAGGCTCCTGTGTGAGTGTCGAGTTACGGTGGAGGGAGAATTCGAGGTAACGAAGGTTTGAATGCACGGTAGAAAGGATGAGGCGTTGAGAGTGCGAGTTTACGAAGGAAGGAGGTGATGGAGGAAGGACCCGAGGGAGGAAGGACTTGAGAAGGGAGATGGTGGAGGCCCGAGGGAGACGTGTCTTCCGCTGGTACAGCTGGAAAAGACCTATTGTGAGATAAATCACCACCGATAGAGGTTATAGCTCACCGAGAAGGTATCTTCCGTTGTAGCTGCCCGTATATCTCACTATGAATCCATGCAGTTACCGAGTTCGAATATCGAGCAGTAAGAGGAGGAAGGAAGACGTTGACACAAAAAGCCTACGTAATCACGGCTCCGAAATTAAGCTTCCGGTTTACGCCGGCTCGGAGAACCCTGTGCGCGGCGGAGTGAATTACACAAATGTGAAGCTTAAGAGATCCCATGTTAGATACTAGAATTTCCTCTGTCAGCTCTCGATTGATTAACCCTGGACATTGCGATGATAGATACTCTTCATCTGTTGCTTATCGCCGCCGTGATGAGGCAACTGTCTTGCAACTGTCGGATCTCTCCGGCGAACCTTAACTGGACGGGCGTTCTACAACACGCCTTTGCATATTGTGGAATGTCGATCCGGAACTCAAGTATTGTAGAGCTGGTTGATGACAAGACCAGCGGACTGATGCCTTTGCAACACAAAAAACGATTAATCATAGCGCAGAACGATAGCTGGGCGGCATCTCCAGAACGCTACGTACACCAACATCGGACTGTGATGGTGATGGTGACCTCCAGCCACTATCGTTGTGATACTTCACCCGACGCTCTCGTTGGTGCTCTCTTTGTGCCTCTTCTACTTGTACGGGTGAGCCATGACCCTTTGCCATTGGGGTTCCTGTCGGCACCAAATGTGAATAAGGTGAGATGATGGACTCGGCAGGGACATCTTGAGAGTTCCCGCGATTCAAGCGCCGGATCCGTCTGAACAGAATAAATACTGCGAGCATGAGCGCTGCTAGGGAAGCTGCTCCTATCACGATTCCCGCAATGATTCCGGTCGAAAGGCCTTGTGAAGGTTTGCTGCAATCTGTGATTAGATCAGGATCACGCATAGTAGACTTTATATTACCTTCCAATGTCTGTTTCAATGGGCAGCCCCGAATTAGAGGGTGTTGGATTCAAAGAAGAGAAAGTGCCGAGAACTGTCGTCGTCTGGACTATCGGGAGACGGGATACATTGAAGACACTTGAACTCGCGATGAGTGTCAAGTTCAACTTTCTTTATCCAATGATTAGAAATCCCAAGAATCGTAAAAGATGAAATTGATCTTACCCTCCTGGGGATGAAACGTCCTCGTAGGCACACAGGATATACTCTCTGTGGTTCAATGTAAGTGGCTGTATCAACAACACTGACAATAGAACATACCCAATTTTGTCAGCTTGGTAAATAACAGTCCCGTTTGTCCTCCCGTCAATCTCGTCTGCTCTTTGAAGATCTCCCTGAATAGCTCTTGAATCGACAGGGTTTGCTTTTCCAAATATACAAAAGTCGGGGCGACTATTCACGAATAGCTGAATGACGACCCTTGTAGGGTCGCCCTCAGACCAAGTCCAATTCCCCACAATATTATTGAAACGGTCCACGTCTGCAGCCAGAGGACCAACGATCGAAAATCCTGAGACATAAAACACGAAGAGAAAGATGAAAAAAATTCTGCTGGCAGACATAAGTAACCTGCCAAGATTCACAACAGCGGTACTCACAATAAGAACAGCCTCATTCCCTCAAACGCCAGCGGAAAAGTGAGCTTGTAGATACGAATCAGTTAGTCTTATATGTAATGTCCTCGAGATCACTATCAAATCGCAACTAGATATCGCAAAAAGATGGATGGTCACCATGACAGATAATCACCAGGAGAAGCGCGGAACATATGACAAATTAATGTTCAAAGATATATCAACATTTCTCGATGCAAATGACGATGCACAGCTTTCCCGCGACGAATAATATGAAGCCAAGCCAAAGGGGTTTTAATGTGGGTTCAGACGCATCAAAATGAGAGTCAAATGTATACGGCCCATGTGCAGTCGTGGCAAGTGTTTCTTCAGTAATTGGCTGCCCTTCCAACGTACTCGTCGTCTCTAGCGACACGGTAAAACAGGGAAATGACGGAAGGAAACGGTACATAGTACGGCAGGCTGGGAGGTATCAGGCCTGGAACGTAGTGTCGTAGGGGACACCATCAATTCTAATCACTCAGCTTGGTCACAAGGAACGCTCAACGCATCGGAGCAAGTAGCACGATAGCCTGGCTAGGAAACAGGTTAGAGATATCTGATAACGTCACTCATCTTTAATCAGACTCCATTCCCACTCTTCAGGCGATCGCTCCGTCGTAAAAAAACATTCTGCACTCAACACAAATCTGTGCAAACCTGGGTTGAGAGAGAGAGACTGAATATCAAGTCAAGATCGACGGCCGATGAATGAAATGACGCGTCTTGAACAAGTGAACAGGAGCGTGAATGTAAAAATGAGGAAAGTTTTGCGAAAGCAGGTTGGTTGTAGGTGTGCGGTAATTTCAAAGTTTTGTGGCGCACCACCAAGGAAAGAGTACTTAGGGCGGTCAAAACGTAGTTTCGGGGATGAAAGTATGCGACGGATGTCTTGGAGTAACTACGACGACAGTATGAGGTGTACAGAGATGTGGAGGACATGAAACGGTGAACATATGTTGATAGAGTGCATCCGCAGATACGAGAACAGATGACTAGGCTGAATGCAGAATGTTATAGCTCCCAAAATTCCATTTCGATACTGTCCAAAACCTATATCACAAGAGCAGGAGAGTCTATAGAATGAACGTCGACGAGAGAAATAGATTCCTAGAGGGTATATTCAGGAAAATGGACTGCAGTTCAACGGAGTACTTCACTTTGGTCCTAACCTGATAGCTTCTATTCCTATTGGATATTGAAAACGGTCACAATTGAAGTACATTGTCTTCAAAGAGCTCTGGCCGACCTTCAACAAGTACGATGAATGGCAGGATCCTTCCACGGATTTCCTGCTCTATACCTCAGTTTCTGCAGACGTCGGAAAGATTAATTCATGCCCCCAAAATGTCTGTAGATGCTCATACTCCGCAGATGCGGAGTGAACACCGCATGTAAATTGACGATCTCCGAGATGAGAAGAGCAGGATTGAGAACGAAGTTCGGCACCTATTGACGGGAAGGAAATAATGTACTCCCCACGTGAATATTTGTCTCAGTAGGTGCCAAACAACGATATAATAACAAGAGCTGTATGAGCTTTATGAACAGTATCGACACTGAGTTATAGAGTATCTCCCTGCCTCGAACGTATCACGATTATTGAACTGAGCGATCGGTTTACGATACATCAACTGCTCCTGAAGATCCAGTTCCATTACTCATAGTCCATATCATCTCTTCCATGCTGGAACAACTGACGCCCAGTGCGATCCGGACCACGATCAAAGTTTGAGATACTGTACTATTTCATTCATTTCGGATGGTCACGGTCACAAGGCCAAAAATATCCGAAATTTTTCGTTTGGTCACAGGTCACTGGAGGATCATACGAGTCCTCCCAGTGAGTTACCAGCGCTAACATCCCGAATTCTGCCCAAATTTGGCAATTTTGGGCGTTAATTTCTGAAATTTCCGCCGTGGTCACAGACCACGGGCCCACCATCCGACAGGTCACTTTCGGATGGAAGGTCACAGGTCACAACGCCATCCGAAACGAATGAAATAGTACAGTATTCCCTTTCATGATCCACATCAGATTTTCGTCTGAGCTGAACATCAGCGCACATACCAATACGGTGATGAGCGTATCTTGGAAAACAGTACCGAATATTGTAAAGATGGGGTTGTAAAGCCCAGAGAGGTCATTGTAGTCAACAATGATATTGGTTATCTGTTTCACGGATATCGCCGCAAAGACAATGAGTGCGATTGGGTATATCATACCCGATTCAATGCTGCCAGATCATAGCTAGTGGAAGAGGTCTGTTCAAAGAAAAGGGCATCAACCCACGTAATTGTGAGAACAAGTCTGTACATTTTCTTGTTCCCTGAGCCGAGTATTGCGCTTGCCCTTCTCGAGATGTAGAAGATTCGACTGGCTGGTGCATGTATAAGAGGTCGATTCATCAGCAATCTGGGAGATTCTTTACCTATCAGGCTTGTTATGAGCGCATTCGTGAACGCCGTGCCAAAATAGAGACCACAGGTAATGTAGTTGGCTGACAGCGAAGTCCCATTGAGATCGATCGTGTTGTTCACAAACTGCCACCCGCCACGATAGCGAAAAATAACGACGAGCGCCATAACTACGCAAGCTAGTCAGTGTGATGAGCTACAAGCCAGGGAAGTCACATCTCACTGTGGTTGATCGAACACATGGAACCTGAGAGAATAATAGGCCATCGCCTCCCGCCCCATACTACATAACATCGCCAAAGCTTGATATTGATCAGGCTGGAGCTGGTCATGCTCAAGATCCTGCACTTGCCAACATGATGTCCCCTACAAAACTAATTGTTTATAACCAGATTAGCGGTGATCTAATCTCGACAATGAATATGTCGTACTTTGCGACAAACAAGATACTTGTGCGGATGATACTTTTCCTATTATCTTCATCAGCAATCATTTGATCGAGAAGATGGGTCACACACGTAAATGTACCCATATCCCTTGAATGGTTCTCTGGTAACAAGAAGCTACTTCCAGTGATCTTGAGTGCTGCACCGTTGATGATAACAGTTATCGTCGCCAAAGCGAAGAGCAGAACTACAAGAAGGATCTGAACTTGATACCTTTTCTCCTGGCGCTTGATAAGAATATAGGTGCATTGTGTAAACAATACTACATGGACACCTGAATGATTGCATTTGTCAGTGGTTCTTGTCATATAACAATCGTCGATTTGTGGGTACCGTATAGCACTCCGCCTACCTGACGTAGATATTGGTTGTGTTTGTAGTGAGCAAATGAGTGTTTACGCACATAGGTCGCGGCGGCCAAAGCTACTAGTGGATCCAAGCCGTCTGAGGGCATTGATGTGCTGTGTTTGTCGGGATGAAGGGTATCGGCGAGAACTAGTAACGCAATGAACACGAAGTATGACGAAGGATCTGTATGCGAACGGGCCTGAGGATATCAATGAGGAGTAGTGATGGGTAAAGTATGCACGACAGGGCCACACCAGAAACTTTACCATAAAGGCTCATTCAAAAGCAAAGTCTACTGAACAAACACACCGCCACATTCCATCATGCTTCCTACAAACAAATGTCGGTCAGATGTCAACGGTATCCTGGTCTCACGAGGGCACTACATGTAGGCACGATTGTGATCACAATGACCGCGAAAGGTCAACGAATCAACGGAACAAGACAAGTTGATGAAAAAGCTGATGTAACCGGGATGAAGGTTTGCATCGCTACAGACGCGGAACTCGTGGTACTATATCGTAACAATACAGGGCAGACATAGATATCGTCGCTTTGTAGGGCCGAATCAATTCCAATTATCTAAAATGATGCTTTGAATATCTAAGGGCGGTCCTTGTGAAAGAGCTATCACTCCGAGTTATCAGCTATCCTTCCGAATCACAATCTAATGTTGATGAAAAGAGAAGCACTTTGGTTGAACAGCATCTTATCCCAAGATGCCGGAAATCCCTGATCTGAGTATAGGCGATCTCCTCCTTTACCGCGAAAACCTCTGCCATTTGAGGATCCGACAGTCCTGTGTGTAAAACATGCCATTGTTGGTGGGGTGGCATCAATGTTGCACTGTTTTTGAACAATTCTTTGAGCTATTTATACCCAGAAACAGCCTCAACTTCATGCCGAAAATCACAAGCGGCAGGGTATGTGATATCCGCACTCTAGAGGCACAAAGATCGCACCAAGAGTTTATTACAGAATGCAGGGTATTCAGCAAATTTCGGGGTGTAGAGCTTAACTTTGGGAATTTAGCTGACGGCCTCTCGCCTGTCATCAACAGGAAGATCAAGTTTCGATGGTAAAACAATAGATTAGTTCTGGCCATCCAATCGTAGTAGGCCATTCTCAAAAGAATCTAGTTAATCACATTCTTGAAACTTGAGTTGTTGGATCTTTTGCAATGAGACTATATTCTGCGATGCGGACTTCTGTGACTTCATGGCTTCAAAAATATGCGGCTGAAAGTGCTTCGGCTTCGACGGTGGAACTTCGGGGCCGACCAAAAATTTTCTTCGACAAATTTGATAACAGTGGAGCTTCGAAAGTGAAGATGTCCGAGAAGCGTGCTTCAAATCACACTTTCATCACCAGATGGAGAGGCCACTGGGCGGTGCCCTGAAGCTGCTGTGGGTTAAAGCGCTATTTTGATAATACTAATATTTACCTAAGAAAAAGCCCATCATGCACAACACGGACCTCAGGCTGAACCGATGATTCCAGAAGAACATAGAAGCCCCATTCTGTTGTTTGCGGGACGCCAGCCATCAAGCCGAGAAGGAAGATTCCGCCAACACCTGGATACTAATAGCGGCTGGACGCCCCACTTCTACCTGCAGAGTCTGGGATAGGTAATCTCATTGATATCCCCCCGCAATACGAGAATGCGATGTAATAATCGAGTAAGTAAACAATCGAGGAGATAATTATACGGTCTGAAAAGTGCCCATTCTGGTGCTCAAGGAGTGTCGCAGTAGAGCGAGTGGCTGGTTGAACAACGTGACAAATGAAGTATGTCATCGAACAGCAAAGGGGACGAGGAACATATGGCAGCCAAACTGCGCGGCTGATAATAAGAATTCTTGTACAAGAACAAGGGGTGAGCGGAAGAGGGTTCACATTGATCTGAAAGTTACAAATTGGTAAGGATTCATAATGCATGACATACAGAGTTTGAAGGATAGGAGATATCAATCAACAGCTAATGATCATCTGGTTCCGGCCCAATTCGAATCATTCATCGAGTCCTTCATCTCAGCTCCGCCAGAATCGCTGACAATGTCAAATCGGTCTTGTGAAGTTCAGGGTCATATGGCACATATGGTGTCTTCCGAGTCGTTTTTTCCTCGAGTTCCTCATCCTCAAGATTCTTCGCTTAATAGATCCCCCATACTGGTCGTTCATATCGTGACGACTGGGCGGCCTTAACGACCAGGGAAGGATCTAAAGCAGGTGGACAATATATAACAATCATGAGCTTGTGAAGCACTATATATAACAAGTGCATTGTCCTTGAGAAAGTTCCTCACGAGAGTCTCCTCCACCGGCTTCCGTAAGTGTCGCTGCGACATCGTTTCCATTTAGAGTGGCAGAATCATTCCTCGAAGGTGAAGGTGAAGAGTCTATCGATCAGCTAACCATCCACGTTATAATCCTCTGACCTCACCATCCGAGCCCAAGGATGACAAGCTTTACGGGATGATGTGGGTATCGTGACTCAAGCAAGAAACTTGAGACGTCAATGTCCCCCTAGCCATAATATCCTTCAATTCCTTCTACGTCTTGTCTCTTACCAGGGAATGACGAGCATCAATGACAGCTATGATCATCGGCACTAACAGCACCAGTTGTGGATACAGAAGAAACATGATAACTAGCTCAGGTTCTTGCAGCGGTTGAAATGCGATATTTAAAATGCCGAGAAGACGTGTCAGTTGCCGTTTTGATGTCTCGAGTGACTGGATGATTGAGCGAGTGAAGTGTAACGTATGAAGATTCAAGATGTACATACCTTCGTATATCAGCCGTGATGCTTTCAACATCTTGTTTCCTACCAGGAACGACTAGTGTCGACAACGGCAATGATGATTTGCAGCAAAAGTAACAATTCCCAATAGAAAATAACCACGATTACCAGCCGGATTCTTGCAGGAGACGAAGAGCAGCGTTGAAACTGCCCAGGAAACATGTAATTTGGCGTGGCATGCCTCAAGTGACTGGATAGTTGAGTTAGCGAATTGTAGGGTAAGAAAGTCGGCATATACCCCCGACCCAAGGCCTCTTGTTCAGTAGATGGATAGATTGGGCTACACGGCCACTCATGACAAAGGGCGGTTGGACAATGGATAACTGTAATCAAATAGATCAGAATAGTACCGACCAGATTCGTCACGAGCATGACCATACTTACCTGCGAATGCTCCAATCATCTTTGAATCGCTTCATCATCCCGGAGCATGGAAGAAGACTAGTAATGTGGCACCCAGTGAAGTATGTGGCTATGGGTCGGTTTGCCTCGCCAGCATGGTCTAATCTGAGCGCGATTCAAACCCACGAATAACCGTTGAATGAATTATTCGACGCAGCTATTGGGATATCCACCTATGCGTAAATGAGTGCGTCTGGATTAGTGACGCGTCGATTGAACACATACCACTCACTCCCACACGGACGCCTAGGATTCGGAAACAACTCAATACTTTGAGTACCACGTGACGCGTCAAGGGGCGCCTAGCGGGGGTAGAGCGTTGATAGTGTGATGAAGGCGACAGAGAAGAACGAGATGACGGAAACGCTCGTTCCTGGAACTAGAGAGACGTTTGTGCGAGCGAGAAAGGGTAAACGCCTACCAAAGCTTATGAATTCCGCGTAGACTGAAAGAGCTAGAGAGAGTCATGCAGACTGATACCCAGCTGGGGGTTCTATACCAGCGTCCCCAGACCCATGTCCTACATGATTTACACCCCGCAGATAGCTATAGTTAAGTAAATGAACGAAAAATGGCCCGGGCCTGACTCACCGCGACGACATTTTCAGATGATTTCCGTAGCTGAGCCATACATCCAGGCTCACTGGTCTTTGGAATAGCTGGCTGATAATGGAGGTTATCAAGGAAAAAGAACCAGAAGGCACTTGCGTCATGCCTTGGCGAGCATGTATGTTGTGGTTAGGGTTACGAGTTAAAGCGCTTCTCTCGGAACGCCCGTGCTACAGCCTACGATTGGGATGTTGCGGTGCTTCCAGGCACTGAGTAGACTCTGAATGAATGAAGCAAGAAATGTATATTTCTAGACGGCCAGCGTAAAAGAATGAGCGTATTATTACAGTCCATGATCATAAAGAATGTGTATGTAATTGTCCAGAGTCAAGTCAATCAAAAACCTGAGAAAAGTAAATGCATATTCGATGCTGGAGAGAGCATCATCAACGACGTTCGACTTCCCTCCGTCTGTGTCCACGGCTACTCCGGGTTCGTGTCACCTCACCCGAGTCAATTCGAGCGTTCGAAACTGTGGGTTGCTGCCATCCTATAACGATTGACAATTTCAATCAAGGTTCATAAACAGGGGACGTAAACACCCGCCTCTCGCGCGCGATTCGACCGGCTTCTGACCACTTCCGAGTAAGGTGGAGGTAGATCATCGTCTACGAAGTACAATCAGCCAAAACTTCCATACGCCACAATTCTAGAACCGCTTACCCGACTCAACCGAAGACTGTCTCCTTGTCAAAGCCGCATCTTCCTCGTCGCGATCTTGACCCATCGAATATCATGCACTGTTTGACAACATCGTCAATTCGTGAAATTCACTTTCAAATTCGTGAAATTCACTTTCAACACTCGAGATGCGCCACTTACCCGGTGATCGAGACCTAAAATGATACACATCCTCCATATCATACCGACGAACAGGAACCATCTCCGCATAAGCATTCATCGTCACCTCAGCCTTGTCTCTTCCCATCAATCGACTCAAACCGCACATAACGAGAATCCCTCGTCCGGCCTTAACGATGACAGTCCCGACAAGCACCATAATCTCCCAGATGATCGAGTGAAGGTATTGCAATAGACGAACGGGGGCCAAGGCGAGCGAGATCAGGCCAATTCGGTGCTTGACCATAAGCTGCGCGATGCATACACCCAGAGCGATTGTAACCAGGACTTTGACAGCACTCGTGTAAGTTTCTGGAACTGAACACGCGCAGGAAGTGGTGTTGGGGGTGTTGGGGGTGTTGTATGGCATCGGGGAGAGGAGAACTGGAATGGTTGTGCTTGAGGATAACCCTGCTTTATATACCAGTTCAGAAATTCGAGTGGCCTGCTTCAATAAAAGAATGAGTTGGCCTGGTAATTGAATTAGGAAAAAGAACAATCACCGGGTCGTGGCAGAGTCAACATTGTGGAGAGTAGATGCCGGTGCGGATAGTGTTTTAAGAAATCGTCATCGAACCTACCACTTAGTCCTTCTCCGTCACTAACCTTAAAATGTCGGACCAACACCGATCCATCCCCAAGTCTATGCCCCTCCTGATACCCATAACCATTCCTCCAGGCCGAAACAACACGTAGGACTGCGAGGAAGAGGGCTCGTGCATGAGAGGAAGGAGAACGCCGTTTTCAGGGTCCTGGTGATAAAGGGAGAGGTGTAACGCATCGTGAAGGGAACTATCTCGGGAGCTGGTTCCCTGACCGATGCGGTAGAGCCCAGCCCACGACTACTAGACATGATACCCATCTGACCCCAAATTTGACCCCAAAGGTATACCCAACCGCGTGTAAGTCTTTAAAAATGACTTCCCGCAACGAGGAAAAGGGGATTGAGAGGAACGATGAGCGGTTGAACGCTTCGGCAAAGAAGTTACGGGGGTGAGGCGGGGCGTGTCGAACAGCAACGGGGGGAGGAACAGATGCGGCTTCCAGGCATCCTGATTTTGAGAGGGAAAGTGGAGGGGAGGGGGAAATGTGTCTTCCAGTTTCGTAGTCTTCGTGAACCTCTGAAAGAGCTATGGTGAGATGGATAATGGATAAGCCTGGGGCATGCTGACCGAAAAGTTATCTTCCTAGCCAACCCATTCAGTCGTTAATTGCTGCGCCATATCCTTCAAATCTTCTCAGCATTCTGTCTGGGCGTTTCACCAAGTCCAAGCGTCGGATTTTGAGCACCAGTGGAAAGGAAGATGGACGTCAAGGAAAGAGTCACCAAAATTAGGTGCCCGAAATGAGAATTACAGATTACAGGTTTACAAGTTTTTCACGAGTCTGTAATGTCATGGGCTGGTCCTTGTCTAAACCTGAGACCAAGCTTGGTAAGTAGTCTTGCGCAAGAGCGAGCCTGACTGAAATATTGGGGTATTTCGATTGATTCGGACGGACTGTGACCTCCATCCGGATTTCGAGGTTCGGGTGGGGCGCTGGGGGTCTGTGACCGGATTTGGCGTCCAGAACCTGCGAAATTTGGACGAAAATTGGGCGCTTTTCGGAGGTCACATTCCAAGGCAATTCGGACAGGCCTTCCGCGGCCTGTGACCATCCGAAAAAGTTCGGAAATTTTGACCCTTGTGACCGGTGACCATCCGAATCAAACACTGCCAAACATTCCGCAAAGGTCGGCCCGACCCCTCCATATTGATATCTTGCAGGCCTGTTGTTCAGGTCATGGGTTGTTTCAATTCAGTCGTTCAGATTATTGGTATCTAATGACGTTCAACGCAAGACTAATGACCGCTCCACTGATGGAAACTTTCAGATGAAGTTCATTCTTGATAATCTCCCGTTGATAGATGCATCATGCAGTTGAAGTGATATAAATAAGCTAGGTCGTTTGCAGGTCAATCTGATCCCTCTTTCGTTCCTCTCATGCCACCTCACTCTCGCCTCATTTCCAACTCAGCAGAAACATGAGCTCCGGTAACCATATACCCCATACAATCGCATTTCTGGGACTCACATTCTCATAACCAGCTACTAGTACTACTGGTAGTACTGACTCTCCTCAACCAAGCCCTTTGCTTTTGTTCGGCGTCATTGACAACGTTGACACCTGCAAACCGCTTCAGATAAAATGGTCGTTTGCTGGGCCAGCCGCTCCAATCAATCTGACCATCACTGATATTGGCGTTGATCAACACCCTGCAACTACATCAACTCCGGGGACGTTTGCCAGTCAATTTCCTCGTGCCGAGCCTGGTAGCTATACGCTCAGTACAATAGCGAACGGAATTGATCCAACGACATCTGCCTTTCTCTGGCCCAAGGTCACCGTTCCCCAAGGATGGTACAGATTAATGACATCTTTCAGCCGACAAGACTCTTCCCAATCGTTTGCAGCTAGTTCGAGGAACTTTTTCATACACAACGGCAGTGATATTATGCTTGGGTGAACTAACCACCAACCGTACCACAAGCATTATTGTTACGACTATTTCAGGGTAAGAATCTCCCTAATTGTGTATACTGTTCATCGCTTATGAGATTATCAAACTTGAAAGAAGAACAGCATCGACCACCACCCTCGAAACAACAAGGTATGTACAACAGTCAAAGAACAATATATGTCGTTCTTAGGATTAGCCAGGCCTTCAACGACGCACAAATCTTCCAGAATGGCAACTTCAATCGGAGCAACGCTTGGAGGGGTCCTTGCAATTGTTTTCATCATTTTGCTGGTGTGTATGCTTCGACGGCGTGCACGTCGGAGAGCACTCGGCTCCATCGCCCCTTATCTACAGTCTCTCAACGTGCGCGACAAAATGCGCCGACGATTGCGCCTTCACAAGGGACAAACCGGACAGGAGCTGATGGACAGGGAGGGCCATGAACATGGAGAAGAGGAGGACGAATCGAATATAGTTGGCAATGAGCCGCGTGATGGTCCATTACCACGCATCCCAGAGGAAAAGCATGCACAGATAAGGCCAGTACGACAACCAAGATTCCGGCGACACCAAGATAGCGGATGGAGACCTCAACAAGCACCTCCGCCACCGTCGGAATCAGGTAGTAGTAATTTGGTTGATTTGCCCCCGGAGTATGAGCATGCGCTTTGATCGAAGAATATCAGTTTTGTACAGAGCTCAAGGACAGAGATGATCATTATTGACTGCTACGAACTCCAATGCTATACACATATATCACCAGTCATATACGATCTTTTCTAACAGCCTAGTCCGTATGTAGATTACAGTGACCTACGTTTTCTAGGGATTAAATCAAAACCAGATGTGGCCCGCTTAAAGATGGCCTATTAGTGCTTCGAAAGCAAGGCACCATCAACATCATTGGCGGACAGTGAACGCAATGCATAGCCAACTCGTTCTCCACTAGTACACCATTAACATCTCGGCGCTACTCATTGTATCTGCAATCAAGCCCGTATTCGACTGTTGCGTTGGTTATCGGGACACAGAGATGTCGAGAAGCACTTTGTGTGATATCGTCCCTAGCCACATCAGAAACTACAGCGTGTTTCTATTCTCTTGATGCAACAAGGTTGATAATCACTACTTCATCTCAAGTGACTATGTATCTTAGTATACAAGATGAGCATAAAATGCCTTGAAAGGTAGTACTATGTTACGACCTTCCATTACCTTGCGCCTCCCTTGCCCTTGTATTGAGAATAACTTATATATGTTTCCTTCGGGTTTCATGACATCCTGGGTTCAAGTTGTATTAGTATGTCGAGATAAATTGACGTAAATGAAGCTAACGATAATCGTATTTTAAGCAACATTCGCGTTGAAACCGTCTTAGTACTGCAGCAACTCTCCTGAACTTTGCCGTGAAGTAGGTGGGGAACCAAACGGGGAACAAAGCAGGGGATCTATACTACGAGGGTCAGGCATTCACAGAACCTTGAGCACAAGTTTCACCTTCGAATCATCTCGATTATTGCCTCCAGGTAGCCCCCTAAATACTCTAGTCTATTGTCCGACTAACGAAAGTTCCGCTGAAGGTTCGACATCAAAGTCAGACCAAGTCTCACTCGGAGCCGCATATCCGACCAGCAGCCAAATAACGAACACCAGCACTGCACCAGATCATTGATCATCCCAGGATAATCGGCTTCATCACCTGCCTCTTTCTCCTTGTGATGTCATTCGTTATATACCACCGTCAACATCAAGGAAAACGCCGAGCGAGCCAGATGGCTAACCAGTCCGAGGATGTAATGTCACCATACCCATTGGAAATCCCAGTTCATGGAAAGACGTGTGCAGAAGACAAGGAGCAACCTCTTAGACCCGGGTTAACGGAGAACGTCAATTCCGAATAACGGCGCATTCCTGAACCGACAATCTTCGAAAATCACAGAAGCGCTATTCCATTGGTTCCAGAGCCCCAGCCAGCACCAATTCTACAGGGAAGGTTTCTGCTTGCTTATTGGTTCAATCCCCACTCTCAAGCGCGCAATCGCTACCAAAATCCCAGTGTTGAGGGAGAGCAAGGAAGCTCCGTGTACCTGGTCGCCAAGATGAAAACAAGAGCAATGCGAACGATCCTTATCCATAGCACTGTTGTTCGAGTACCTGTTCAGTAATAAACGATATATTCACTCCTCATTGTAACTGAACTTGAGCATTCCTGATGAACAGGTAGCTGTCCGGGAAGTCTTCAGGTCGACGAAACGTCCACACATTCTGTCGACAGGAAGAGAGGATACATGACGCGTTTCAGATAGCGGTTTTGCGAGGAGGCGTGCTCAGGCTCTCTTCAGAGGCACCGCCAACGTACCCTAGCCCAATACAGCAACAGGAAATATCTCTAAATATAGTCATAACTCTTCTCAATGATCATCTCGAAACCAGTTTCTGCTTCTCTGCAAATGTTCAATGGCAACATATATATGATGGTTTCATAGTAACAACGAACATAATCGAGGCGAGTAAGGATTAGAGGCAAGGAGGACAATGAGTGCCTGTGCTTAGGGTTAACCATCATGATGACTGATGTAGGTATTGGGCGTGTACATGATGTAGCTACGAAGCATGGCTATGCGGTAACTAATTTCAGTGATCAGTACTACTGACATTCCAGTCGACACTCTTCTTGTTTAGAGTACATCATATGGTGGTAGAGTCCTCGCCTGGGAGCTCGACCTATTGACACCGCTGCTACCCCTTGCATCGTATTCTGGCGGCAGGACATAGTCCCTCACCAGCCGCTCATTCTCCGTCTTGAGCACGTCAATCTGGGAGTGTAGCTCCCTAATCTGCATGGAAGTTTCGGATTGATCCATCTGTGTGGAGGGTATTAAAATCTCATCAGATTGGTGTTGAGCTTGTGTTTCGCGTTCGGCTTTCGAAGTAGATGACGATGATAGCATAGGAAAGAGCTGGTCAGTGCTCGGGTTCAATGGGATTCCTTTCTTGCTTGTGAGCAATCTAGAAACGGCGTATAAATATAATTCCCTACGTTTTTTCTCTCTTGAAACTCTCAATTTTTTATGGTGATGTTTTCGCCATATAAACAGGGACAAGGAAAGCAAGAGAACCGAAAGTCCACCAATAGTCCCCCCGACAATAGCTCCTACTGGGCGGTGTGATGAAGACATAGGCGTGTCTTGTTGTGGGGAATTGGATGTATTCGTCGTTGGTTCTGTGCTTGATTCTGTTGCCGTTGAGGCTATACTCGCCGTGTGACTATTAAATAATCAGCTTTCAACAGAAATCAATAAATTCCAAGAACTACACACGGTGGTTGTTCCACTGGCAGTACCTGAGATTGATGACAAAGTCCCATTGGTTCCCTGTGATGTTTTGACTGTGATAGAAAGGGGGAATGTATCTCCAACACTCTTTCCATCGTCTGTGCTACATTTAACCTCCACAATCAACAGAGGAAATGTAAAAGTGTAAATAACACCTACGTTCCGGGCGCAAATTGTATAGCACTCAATTTATACTCCCTATAGGTTACGAAGTTTATCAATGTGAGACCAAGGGAGATGAAGTTGCCCACCCCGGTGAAAGAGGACCAAATGTGGTACTGGATATAACATTTGACCGGTTTTTTCCTGAAGGCGTGGTCAAAGGATCCGACTGCACCCCCGAGGGGCTCAGCACAAATAGGAATTGAAAATCTGTAACTTTGGTGCCCTTGTGCCATGTAATGTCAAGTTTAATCTTGCCACCGTCAAGGGTAGCAGTGGTAGGATCGACAGCTACAACGTCCAACGCGCTAATACAGGACAGTAATGCAAGGAAGGTGACGCTAGCTTACCCAGAAGTTTAGCCGCAAAATCAGGGGTCAAAGTATGTATAACCTACGTTAACAGTTTCAACATTCTCGAAGAAGGGAGCAGGAGAAGTGATAGGTCAAAATGCGAGGTATGAGAAAAGAAATATCTATAATCCAGCATGGAATAATATAGTGATAACTCATCTCATTGATCATCTTGGAACCAATTTCAGCTTCCCTCTGAATGATCCATATCAACACATCTATGATGGCTAGTAATGACGAGGCAAGGAACATATCCAAATGCATAATCCCTCAGGAAGCTTCACAAAACTTTGTTCCAAATCACGAGAATAATTAACAGCGCGCACAATTGAAGATATAGAATGCCCAATCCGACTCAGGTATCTGTCGACTCGCTATCTTATATTTTACTCCGCATCATATCTCATCGCCTGCGTACTGATCATCTTCCGACGCGGGAGAATCTTGTTCTGTAGTATCTTCTCTTCGATCACCATCTGTTCATTTCGACGTCCCGTTGACGTGATGGGAGTTGACTGATGGATGAGAGGTCGCCTATAGCAGCTCCCTAGATGAGACGTCTAGGTATGGTAGCTTAGATCACCCGCAACCTGGACACTACGAGGTTTTATAACAACGTAAGTACAGGTACTGGAGCAAAATAAGATTAAGGAAGGTAAAATAACAGACTCGTTTGTATGCCGACGGTCCGGGTAAACAGGTAATGGGGTTCCGGAGATTGTAAGGAACGGGTAAATGTGGAGAAGTAGGTGTAGGCGTTATATCTCCACTGCTGGCGGTGAGTTGCTCATTAATTCATCTTCTCAGGTTTCGTATCGCCCAATCGACATGCAGTCATCATCAACAACATCACTGTGGATTGGAACTCGATTTGAAACGTTTGATAAGTTTTTGCTCGGTGAAACGATCTCCGGGATGACTTTGGATAGCTCAATTGTGTCCTCTTCTGCCACGTTTATCAAATTTTCTGGAAACGGCGTATGGAAATGGATATCTACATTGGTTTCTCTTATTGTGATAAAACCTTCACCACATCGCAACTAGAAGAACTAACACTCCGCCAGCTATCCCTCCGACAGTCGCTGCGAAGAAGACGTAGGCGTAGGCTTGCCACAGAGCATTGTCGCCGAATATTGGCTTCTCGCTGATAAATGAAAAAAGAAAGATTGTACGTGACATAGTCGAGTTGGAAGCGTGATTTTGATCTGAGAATAGTTCGATCTTCGGTGAGCAGAGGCGAACACGAAACCGAGAGCGAGGAAATGACTACACGGTTCCGAGATAGACGATACCGGATAAGAAGTTGATATCCATGTGGTAAAAGTGCCACAGAGAGAAAGATGTGGAACCAGACGAGGACATGAGGATAGTCATGGAGGTGAAAAAATCAGCTTTGTTTACGGGTATATGATCACGAAGGTAAGATGTTCAACCTGAAGTAGGAGATTTATGAGCCGCAGTGAACAGTTGCAATTCATCTGAGGGGGAATTATGTTCATATGACCGAGTGAACGAGAGGAATAGGGCGGGTAATGAGGACACCGGGCTGCTGAAAAGATTGCGAGAGTGTATGGGAGCATTGTTGGGTCAATGGTGGGTTACAGTGTGAACGATCGAATGATTGACTAGGATGACCTTATGTTAGATAAGTCAAGCGGGCATTTCGATAACGTACTGTATCCCAGCCAGCATCATACCGTGACCTCCACACGACTCATCGTTCCAACGCATCCCAGTCACGGTAAACCTTGATGACAAGCTAAAGATGGTGCACGGTGAGCAAACCATAATGATATACGACATTGGACGACCTTCCTCGACACCTCTTGTCCTATAGGGAAGAAACCAAGAAAGTATCCGACAATGACAGACGTCGAGGACGAAGGTTGAACGTTTGAACAAAGTACGTAACCTGCTCGTGTGGGTTACCTGTGATCATACAATGATGGCGAAGCGCACATTTGGAATGGGCAAGAGGTACACACTCGTATAGCGTAACGATTGTCAAGCGCTCGAGCGAGCTGTCGGCACGTCCGATCCGAAGTTCCTAGCCCTAACCCTCGTCCTGTGCAAGAACTGATTACGTACTTTTTCGCAGCTCTTTCCTCGACGTCCATCACTCCGCTTTTACGCTCCATCGAGACCAGCTTTCTTTTCTGATACTCAGCACACAATAACATCCTTCGACATCGACTCAACGGCTGGTTAAGCTTACGAGTTGTTCGATCAACCCTTTTTTTTGCAATAATGAGCTCATGACGAGATAGAGTCTACGGCTACATCGAGCTGTGAAGAGTTCTGGGTGTCAGGTCCATTTGGATGGAAGGATACACTCGCGGTACGCTGACCAGCTGCGCTCTTGAGCCCTCTGACAACTTACCTCTTCTAGCTGATTACTCGAAAGGCAAGATCAACGTTAACTTTTGGCACAAGGCTCTCCAGAAACCTCGACGACGGCATCCTCCATAGTCATATTTCACATGAACTGCGTGTGCAATGGTACGCCAAATTCTCGGGCTCTCTTTTCGTTGGCTGACGTTTCCTACCATCGGTTAGCTACCCAAACCGGCCCGAATTCACTATGCGCAACTGGAGCACTCACTCCCTCCCACATTGTCGCTTCCTCTTCGACGTCTTCATTGGAAAGTTGAGGCGGTGATGATCGGTTGAAAAGTATAGTTCTGTTGTGCGCAGGAATGAATAAGGAGAAGCTCAAGGTACATCGGCCAGTTGCGCTCTTGATCCTTCTAACGTAGCTCTTCTAGTCGATTTCCCGACAAGCAGGGCCTACCGTCGACGCAAGAACGTTCTCGATGTCATCCTACATGTCCTCCTAACGGCCTCCACGTCTATGCAATTAGACACTGTACAGAGTTGCTCCGTTCCTAGCCCTGGAAGACACATTTTCCACCCCCTTCACAGCACACCATGGTCTTTCAACATCCCCCTTCCTTCCATAATACTCGCACCCCTCGCTATCCCTTTACTCCATCCTTTGCCCTTGAGCTCATTTCTTTACCTGGGTGCGGAAGTGGCCCCTTTCTCCCAGATGTTACACGAATAGCTGTGTTTCTTTTTGCCGCAGTTTTCTTTCGGCGATCAGCTACCCGAACGTCCACTACACCGTACCCTGCCCTCAAACTCCGCAGTCGCTTTCGAATATTCCGGCGCTCCCTCTGTAGGGAACTTGAGGATGGGTTCAAGAACCACGAACACTTCGTCCTTCTCCGTCCCTGACCTAAACCTGTCGGACCAAGCCAATTCAACTCTATTCCTCCAGACCAAAACCAAGGGAAGGACGCTGTTTCCGGGGCTGGTGATGAGGGAGAGTTCGAATGCATCGTGAAAGGCTATCGGTATCTGTTTCTTCCCCGAACGAGAAAGGTCTGGAATAGAACCGAACCCACGACTCCTCGGCATAACACCTATCCGATCCTATCTGGTCGCAATGTAACCCCAACAGGTATACCCCCACCACCGGATGTTCATCTTCAAAAACCAAGGGATTGAGGATCTCGGTTAGCGTACCGTGAAAATTCGGTGTACATCCGTGGAGTAGGACTTCCCGCTACGAGGTCAGGGTGTTGAAGGGGTATGAACGCTTCGGGAAAGAGGTTTCAGGGGTGAGGCGGGGCGTGTCAAATGGTAATGACGGGGCGAACAGACGAGCGAGGGGAGTGGAGGGGCGTAGGTAAATGTGTCTTCCAGTTTTGTAGACACCGTAAAACCTTGAAAGAGTTATGGTGAGGATGGGAACGAAAGGTGACTACAAGATGATGATGAAGACAGGTGAAATTTTAGCGCATTGACAGCGGTGACTCTGTGTCAGTCAACCCTAGGAAATTGATCGATACGGCCAAAACGAGCAAGAAGGTGATGGACTTTTGAATGATGGCCGTCAACGTCGACGACAGCCAAATTAAGGTTATGTCACTGGAATCCCCTCACAGTACATGATATGTTACTCGATGTTATAGTGCATTGACTCACATGCCCTGCACATCGATGTCAGTAACGTTACGTACAAACTCCCCTTGAATGTCTTGTCGACCGATCGAGAGACGCAATCAGTGGAGTCACGGTGTACAGGCAAGTACTGATCGATACTGATCCCTTTCTAGCACAATAAACACCATCAATCACACTGCAGAAGGATAGCTGGGCGGCATCTCCAGAACGCTAGTTATCCCAGCATCAGACTGTGACGGTGGCCTCCAGCCGCTATCGTTGTGATACATCACCCGACGCTCTCGGCGGTGCACTTCCTGTGCATCTTCTACCTGATCCTCAGCTCCTCGTACTGGTGTAGAGATCGCACCATGCGTTGAGCTGTGATCCTTCGGTGGTGGGGTACGTGTCGGCACCAAATGTGAATACGGTGAAATGATGGAATCTCGGACTTGTTGAGCGTTCCCCTGACTCAAGTGCCGGATCCGTCTGAGCAGAATAAATACTGTGAGTATGAGTGCCACTAAGGACACTGTCCCGATCACGATTCCTACAATGGCTCCAGTCGTAAGGCGTTGGGAAGACATGCTGTGCTCTGCGATTAGATCAGGATAATACGTGGTAGATTCTGGATTACCTTACTGTGTCTGTTTCGGCGGGTAGCCTCGAATCAGAGGCGATTGGGGTAGTGGAGGACAAAGTTCCAGTCGGGACCATCGGCAGACGGGATACACTGAAGACACTTGAGTTTGCAATGGTTGTTATGTTCGCCTTTCTTTTATCCAATCATTAGGATTTCCCAAGTCTGGTGTGACGAGGTTGCTCTTACCCTTCTGTTCTGTCATCCTGGTAGGCACACAGGATATACTCTCTGTGATTCAATGTTAATCGTCATGTATATTAGCAACACTGAAACATACCCAATTTTGGCAGCCTGGAAAATGACAGTCCCGTGTTTCCTGCCGTTAATCTCCACTGCTCCTTCAATGGCTTGCATGATACCGGTGTTTGCAATGGGAGTTGTTTTTCCATATATACAAATGTCGGGAGGATTATACACGACGAGATGAATAGCGATTTTTGTGATTTCCCCTTCAAACCAAGTCCAATTCCCCGCGACGTTATTGACATGGTCCACGTCTGCAAACGGAGGAGCAACGATCGAGAATCCTAAGGCATAGAACACGAAGAAAAGGACAGAAGCGATTGTGCTGACAAAGTTAAGTAGCCGGCTAAGATTCATTACAGTGGTTACTTGATACCTACAAGAATAGTCTCATTCACTCGGATGCCAGCGGGAAAGTGAGATTTCCTTAGATGTGATTCAATCAGTTTTATAGGTGTACGTCCCCGAAGACACTATCAGATCCCAACTATCGATGTCTCGAAAGAATGGATGGTCACATGGAACGGTTACCACACTGAAGGACGGAGAACAAATAATCGAAGATGTATCAAACTTCTTTGACAGTTGTCTTAGTACATGTGAGCTTCCCAGTCATGTACCAACAGATTGTTATATAGCATCCGAACGCACCTTCAGAACATATATGATGAACTTCTCTTTGCTGCACTCCTCTCCCTGCAGTCATTACGCTATTAGTTCGCCTCTGAATCAATAGCCCGACTACCGAGCTCCATAGCAATGGCGTAGGAATGTTCAAGAGGGCTCTGAAGCACTAAACATGCGGAGTCGAAGGGATATGGTAACTCCAGATGAGTAGCATAGTCTTCAATTGGGTTGATTGAAGACATGCAGCGAGGAGATCAGGAAGAAGGAGTGCAATCCAACTGAATGACGTACGACTGAGCGTATTAACGTTAGAAATGGCTCTGGGTTGGCGGTTGTTCAAATTCGCTTCCCGACGACAGCTGTCTAGTATCTACGTCGTCAGGACCCCATGATCGCAGCATTGCTACGTGATTCTCGAGTCCGAAGAAGCAGGGCATGATGGCACAAGACTCTTCATCACGCGAGTCCTGGTGCTTTATGCCAAGCTAACTCACCAGTGGGACACCATTCGAGATGTCGCTGTGATTATCATGAATTGATAATGTTGAAGTTTCAATGACGTGATCTACTATATACTGTGGTCAAATAACATGCTACTACATACTCCCGATTGGATGAATGGAACCAATCCATCGATTCAGCATCGAATTTTGATCTTGCTATCAGCAAAATTCCCTGAATCAAGTGCAACACCTCGAAATTTGCCATGAATCCGCTGCGTTCAATGATCAGCTCTTGGTAAAATCTTGGGATGGCAGAGGTATTCTTAGTAAAGGAGAAGATGGCCTATACTTACTCGGATCAGCGTTTCTTGACATTGTAGTAGGGGCTACCGGCATAGTCCGAGCCGGTCTAGCGGTCACGTGAGCTCTATCTATGTAGTCATTCCTGTCGTAGCTACCTTTCCCAATAGCATCCACCGCGTTAGCAGCAGCTAGGGCTTCCTCAGCCCCTCCTGGCCCACTCCAACATCGTGGGATAAGATGCTTTTCAACCAAAGTGCTTCGCTTCCATCAAATGTCCATTTATGACAGATTGTGATTCGGAAGGACGACTGATTTGGACGACTGGGAGTTATTGCTTTCTCACAATCATCATCCATGGATATTCAAAGCATCATTGTGGATAGTTTGCACTGCAGAACGACAATCTCCTCCTTGTCCCTGTATTGTTACGATACCACGAAATCCCCAAACGTGCCCCGGCACGGTTCGATCAGTACCTCACCTACAGAGTAGTGTGGAGGTAGATTTCTACGAAGTATAATCAACGGAAATGACATAAAGTGTCGAATCTACAACCGCTTACCCGATTCAACCAAGGACTGTCTCCTTGGCGTCACATCTTCGTTGTCTTCATCTTCGACCCATCGAACATCAGGCACTAGTTTATCATCATCATCATTACTTCGCTAAATTCATTTTCTGTCAACGTTGGAGATAAGCCACTCCAAAAATGATATTCGTCCTCCGCATACGTATCACATCCATGAACGAAAACTATCTCCACATACGCAAAGTCGAGAAAAGAGTCGCAAATGCCTACGTAATTGCTGTTCCGGAATTTTGCTCCGAGTGTCGCCGGCTTCTGAAACAAGAAACAACTATAAATTGACCAAGTCCGCTGACTCCGGTGCAGGGCGCCTATTGCCAATGTGACCAGCTCGAGATTGCAGCCGAAAAACGATGTTGAATTCACCATAGACCTGAAACAGGGCTCACCCCAATTCTAGTGATTCCCAGAGTATTAGCATCTTTTGTTGATCATGATGTTCAGCATTAATTAGAGCCGCTTCCTCAGTAATAAAGATGGAAACGGTCATATGAAGGAAGTTTCTTCTTGATACATATCTCCCAATGATAGATGCATCATACAGAAGCGATATAAAGAAGCTGGCTCGTTTGCAGGTCAATCTGATTTTTTTTCCCCTTTCATACCACCGTGACCTCACTCTTTTCGCCTCATATCCAATTCCCTCCAACAACTCAGCACCAACATGAGAGTATCCGTAATTGTCTGTCAGCTCTCAAAAATATTCTTGGGTGCTATAGCCCAAGACGATCGAACAGTAACTTCAGGCAGGTGCAGCGAGTATCATGCTGTTTCTTTTTGTTAATATCTCTACGGAATTTCTCACAGCTTTCTCATCAGGTCCGACTCGGACTCATTCCGCGGGCTCCAGTACAACCAGTAGTAACCATATTTCCCATCCAGTTATTTTCTATCTAAACTCATGTTCTCGTTCTAATAACCAGATGGCAGCCCTCTGTCCACCGTGACCTTTCACGACATCGATACCGTAGACACGTGTACACCACTTCAGATAGAATGGTGGTTTGACGGTCCAGCCACACCAATCCATCTAACTATCACCGACATTGGCGTCACTCAAGATCCTCCGCCCACGTCAACTTCGTCGACGTTTACCAATCCAATTGCTGGTGTTGACCCTCGTGTCTATATGTTCCGTACAATAGCCAGTGGAGTTGATCCAAGATCATCCGCCTTCCTCTGGCCCAAGGTCACGACTCCCCAAGGCTGGTACAGATTATTGGCGACCTTCAACCAACTAGACCGTTCAACTTCCCAACCATTTTCAATGAGTTCGGGGAGCTTTTTCATACACAACGGCAGTGATATATCATGCTTGGACGAGCTCGCCATCGACCGCACCACAAGCGATACTTTCCCAGTTATATCCAGGTAGATCCTAAGTTTCATATGTTGAGCATCGCTTATTATATTCTCCGAAATCAGGACAGCAACCTCTACCATTGCTGACCCAACGAGGTGAGCACAGTGAAAGAACAGTATATGTTGTTCTTAGCGCCGGCCAGGCCTTCAACGACACACAAAGCTTCCAAGACCTCAATCATTATCGGAGCAACGCTTGGAGGGGTTTTTGCAATAGCTTTGACCGCTACGTTGTTGTATATGTTTTGTATTGATGATCTAAACGTCCAAGAACAGGAATGAATCTTTGACTGCCATAAACTCATATTTGTGTCGATTCCACGGATTAAGAGTCGCGTATGGTCTACATGTCTTACAGTCCTTCGAAAGCAAGGTGCCAACGCAATATCGATGAACATCGTGGGCGGACGGTAAGCCCAATGAGTAGCCAACTCGCTTTCCAGTAGTACGTCAACAAAATATCGCAGCGTCACTTGTTGAATCATTCTGCAATAAAGACCATCTCCGTGTCCTGACAACCAATGCAACAGCCGAACTCACTACGGAGCATTTTTCAATATCAAGGTTGATAATCACTACAATATCTCAACTGACGATGTGTCTGGCTACGAAAGATGAATATAAAACGCCTTGAAGGTTGCACTATCTTATGACCTTCTTTTATCTCCCACCTTGCTTTCCCCTGTATTGAGAGTAACTCACCCGTTCGTATACGCGTTTACCTCGGCTCTCCAGTCATCGTATCAGAAAGTAAGTTTAGAGAAAATGATATTCATATAGCTAAGGATGACCATCTTTAAAGCGGCATTTCCCTCACAAATGTCTGGCGACCTAGGATTTTTCGCCGGAAATACCGGAGGACGTGGCGGGGGGGTTGACAGGGACCCCCCGGGACCGTTTGATATTCACAGAACCTCGAGCGCAAGCTTGACCGCCGTATCATCTCGGTCATTGCCTCCAGGTAGCTCTCTCCGTTTCGTTACCTGGCCTGACTAACGAATAGTCTGCTTGAGGTTCGACTTCAAAGTCAGAGCAAGCCTCACTCGCTGCCTCGGTTACTCCCGAGGTGCCATCTAGTAGGGTAACGACGAACACCAGCACTGCACCAAATCATACCATGATCATCGGTGCCACTGTCGGCTCCATCACCTGCCTCCTCCTTGTCGTGATCTCATTCGTTATATATCGCCGTCGACATCAGTCAAAACGCCAAACGAGCCAGAACGTAGTTCACCAGCCTGAAGATGTAATGTCACCATACCCATTGGAAATCCCAGTTCGTGAAAAGACGCGTGCAAGAGATAAGGAGCAACGTCTTGGGTTACCGGAGAACCTCGGTTCAGAGGACGAACCACGAGCCCTTGGACCGACCATTGTCGAAGAGCACAGAAGCGCTATTCCATTGACTGGGGCTCCTCCATTGGTTCCGGAGCCCCAGCCAACACCAATTCGACAGGGAAGATTTCGTCAGCATCAGGACAGCGGGTGGAGGCCCCCACCGCCGCCTTCAGAGTCTGGGATGAGTGGTCTTATTGATGTTCCGCCACAATATGAGAATGCGGTGTGACAGTGGACTAGATGGTTATATAATTTCTCTGAGGTGGTCAAAAATAAAGGTATAGTAGGCCTTTGCAATGTTAAATTGCCCAATGGTTAATTTGAGGAATGAATATAGGGTAATAGATACACACCACTCGCCCTTTCATCATGGAAAGCTTCCTGTTCCCACACATCTCAATCATACATGCCGACAATGACACCGATACTCCCAGCCAATATCCCCATCTAATCTCTGAATGACGACTCTCACTCATTCGTTCCATTACCTATCTCATCCTCCGACCGTGCCAAAGACTCCCACATACCCATGCTCACTGATCAAGTACGAACGTAACGTCCCGCGATGCGCAAAGAATGCCGTGAACGCTCATTATGCGTTCAAGCAGAGGGGTATAAGAGGGGGATATGTGTGGTGTGTGAAGCTCCCGCATGAACTCTTCTCGAGTCCCGCTACAAGGTCCACTCCCTACCCGAAAGACGACTGTTCTGCAACCAGGCTTAGATCCACCACGCCCCCATCAACTCTTGCTCCACACCCAGCTTGATCTGATCCGCAAAGCACGACACGAGGCAAAACGAACAATGGAAAAGAGAATGGGTATACGCCCACCCAACGCCGGAGACAAAGGTAGTTTCCCTTCAAATGATGCGGGGGGCGGGAAGAATGTCGTTTACAGAGCCGTTAGTATTCAGTGGCTGCAGGTACAGGTTCCAGGTGAGGGTAAGGGGAGAATGAAAGTATTGTTCGCGAACAAGAGGTGTCGAGGCCATGCTGAATCATAATGATGGGTAAGGCCGTGGGAAGAGTCATGAGCGGGGTCGTGAGAGGGTAAATGACGTAAGAGCGAGGTAGATGTTTCTGTGGATTCCTAGACTTCGTGGATCTTCAACCTATAGAGATGAATAAAAATTACAAGATGGTACGGCTCACTGAAAGGTGTCTTCTATCGTAGCCAACTCATCCGTTCAATCGCCAATATCCTTTTTCTGGTCCTATCTGTTAATTCCTCCATGTCCAAGCGTCGAATCACGAGTCCTAGGGGAGAGTAGGAGAGGAAGGTGGATGTCGAGGAAAAGCCAAAGAGACCTACGTAATCGCGGTTCCGAAACGAACCTTTCTCCGCTTTTCGCCGGCCCCAGCTGGCCGAACGCCGAGGTTAGGGTTGTATTTTGCCCGAGCTGTCCGAGGACATCACCTTCACAAGTGACATCACATCGTCGCCCCGCAACCAACAAGGGTCTAATTCAGGCCCAATGGTCTATTTTAGGTCTGCTCCTCAAGCTTGCGCTACCTACTCGTTCATCTAAGACTCAGTCAATCTTTGGAGGGATATCGAGTGAGAAAGTCCGAACTTTAGAGACTGGTTACTCTATCTCTCGTACTCGGATCTGTTGACTAAAATCACACAACATCAAGTATACAATCTGGGGAGCGCAAGCTCAAGCCTGCTTCGATGATCATCACAGCGTTGGAATCTCAAATGAAAGTTGCATACTCAGGATAAAGGTCATCAGGTATAGTTTGATGGTCATCCATTCCCCCGTCTTTCCGAGGTCGAACTCACTTACCCTCATTTAATGGATGGTTTTAGCAATTAAACTCCCAAAAAGTATGCAAAGCATTTTATTGTCAACATCAACCTAAACGACGATCACAGCACAAGCCTCTAGAACCTCGAAGCGCGGCCTCGAGAGTGGTCTCTGTCCAGGAGACAGAGGCCGAAAGGACGCGGATTGCACAGTCACTTCTGAGCGGGAAAGGGATGGCAATGGAACGGATGGAGGCAGGGGTTCTAAAAGCCGTCATGGGAGACTAGATGAAGGAAGATTTTCAAGTTTATTGCGTACACGTATGTCTGCAATCACCGAAATTTTCCCGACAGGCACTACCACGATGAGTATGCTCAGATTCCTCGCCATTACACTACCCAGGGTGCTGACTGACCACAAAGCTCCAATTAGGTCCCCTACCACAGTAGCCATGCACTCGAGCGATAACAATAGTCCCCTAACGGGATTCAGCATTCCGACAAACTCTAACATTCCGATCTCTACCAATCCGGTCACGGATGGTACTAGCGTTCAGACCTCCAACACTATGAGCACGACTTCATCCTCTCCGATATCACGGTCAGTTCAGCCACACTTTACGGGCTGCGCCACTCATCCCAAGCCCCCTAGCGCGAAGGCTAACTCAAATACACCTCTGATCATTGGTACCACAGTTGGATCTATCGCATTTATTATACTCGGGGTGATTTCTTTACTGCTATACCGCCGGAGAAAGACTCGTCGATCGGAGGGTATCCACCAAATTCGTGAAGAGGACGATATCCAGGTTGATTCGGCGGAGGAACATGAAAGCGAGAGGATGCCTACAGGACCAGTCACAACTCAAAATCGAGAGCCGAGGTTTCGACATCACCAGGATAGTGGGTGGAGACCTCGAGATGTATCTCCGCCGCCACCTTCAGAGTCTGGGCATAGTAACCTCATTCATGTACCACCCGAATATGAGAGTGCGGTATAATGGTTATTATACCGTTTACAATGCAGCATATCCCATCACGTTCAGGTATCTGATTCGTAAGCTCGAGAAAGAAAATAGAACGATTCTGGATATCAATGAGGCGCTTATAGAGCGCCGCCTATCTACAAGATAGTCAAACTTTCTACCCAAGGATCAACGAATGCGCATTCATTCCAGCGCAAACATATTACAAACAAAGTCTATATGAAATGTTAAGTGTAAATAGGGAATGTGATTGTGCTCCTGTAGGTAGAGCACAAATTCGTTTGAAAAGTATGAAAGAATTGACGTAGGAATTCTAACTCTATCTGCGTGAACGCCCAGTTGGTAAGGAGAAGTCTAGGCAAGTACACATGCGCAAGTCACAGATAAAAAACGGTGAGACTAATTATTAGTCTAGTGGCGATCGGCGCCATTGAGTATTTAGTCCTCCGAAGTTGACCACTTGTAACGGTTTTGGGGATCCTCTGGCCTTAGCTCTGTATTGACAAGCCAGACTATCAGCCATGAAAGGTAAACGTTCGAGAAATATCTACACCCACCTCCAAAGCGATCATCCCTTCGTTCACTCTCTGGGAGCTCTTCTCTGGGCACGAAAACCATGTGTTTCGCTGTGTATTGATAAAAGGTAGAATGCTTGAAGCCACCCATTGTGTATTATTTAAAGCTTGAATAGAGCAACGAGTCATTCTAAAATGACATTGAAACAAAGCAAAATTAGCGGACAAAGAGACATGAACATTCATGAAAGAGAACGTTAGCGCTTGATTCGGTTATTCCCGAGCGCCCAACGATTTTATTGGTGCCATAATCGTTCATCCTGATTTCATCACGACGATACCTTGACTAAAAGATGCATACAAAGCGTCGAGCACCGCCAAGCCGGCGAGAAAGCGAGTAGCGATCGTCTATAGGAATCAAGCCATAACCTTGGCTTCCTAATCTCAACCGTGACGCTCTCAACAAGGCGTTGTGCTACACGAATGTACCGTGCAGTCTTACTAGGATGTCTTTCTTTTATGAAGTTATAAATAAACAAAATGTTATATTTTACAGCCTGATTATGGATGCATTAGAACCATTAAACACTGGAATTCGAATCGACTCCTCCTCCCAAAGTCCCTTACCCTGTCTTACGTCGAGAACTGAGCCCATAGAGGTCCAGGATGATTTCCTCCCTTCAACTTGCATGTTAGATATCGCTTCGTCTACGTTTGAAAAGCTGAGTCCCAATGTAATGCGAACGATGATCAATGTTTGCGAGATTCCCTGGTATCGATGTAGCTGAGCATTTACGAGAGTCGACGAAAACAGATGCTTACCAGTACGTGAATAAGCCCGTTCTGGATAAAGATTCCACTGATGGTTGGGACAAGATAATTCCCATTGAGCCTTATGACATTGATCTCTGTCGCCGTTATTGCGGCGAAGATGATGAGTACCAATGGGTAAAGCATGCCGGATTCAACCCTGTGGTGTCCTGTTATTCAGAGTCTTTGATGGAGGATAGATGACATACGTGATAATGGTAACAAGATTATACAGCCTCTTCTTTTTGTAGCCCAAGTACGAGCTCGCCATTCGTGAGATGCGGACGATTCGTCCGGCTAACGTATTCGATAGGTGAGTAGCCATTGAATGATCCCAGACAATACGTACCAATCAAGGATGTTATGAAGATGTTTGTGAAAGCTGTACCGAGGTAAAGTCCACAGTTGATGTAGTTGCTCGCGATAACGTGCTTTCTATCGACGCCTTTGTCGGGAGCGTAGACGGTACTGAGATTGACGAACTGAGAGCCACCATGATAGGCAATAATCACGACCAACGCGACGACTTAGGATTCACAGCATTAATAACGATTCCTCGGTTAGATAAAAGAGGCATACCATGATTGATAAGGCACAAGGATCCAGGTAGGAGGATCGCCCAGAGTCTTCTACCCCATACTGCATGGCACCTCCAAAGCTGTATTCAATACAGCGTTAACGTTCAGACTGGCTAAAGGACAGAAATCGCTCACCAATATGATATCCCCAATAAAGCTATTCCTTACCATCAGACAAAAGGCAGAAATCTCTCGGGGACGACTCACTTTGCAAGAAATAACAAACTTGTTCGCACTACGTTCTTCCTGTCTCCATAACCCAATCAGCATATTGAGAGTACGTGAAAATCTACCACATACGTGATAGGATTCTGTGTTCCAGCTAGTTCTTTGAGTGCGGGGTCAATATGCTGAAGATCCCAGGCTGCCGCCATCATCCCAGTGGCGATGGAGATAGTCGACAAAAGGAAAATGATAGCAAGGAGAGATATCTGTAGCCAGTATTGTCCCTGTCTTCGCTGAAAGAAGATATACACGCATTGTGTGAACAGCACTGTGTAGCAGCCTGTCGGAGATGTTTGTCTGCAGTTAATGCTTGAACGGTTTAGCTTATCATACCGTATAGTATTCCTATCGCCTATGAGGGCCCATAAGCTATTACCGGATGAATATTTAAAAGATGTAACTTACAAGGATTGGGCCTAAAACGTAATACGATATGTCAAAAGCCATTGGGAAGACGAGAAATCCACTATCAATGGAGGCGTCTTTTGTATGTGGAAAACATACGGCTGCTGTGCTTGCCAATTCTGGGCCAGGAGCAATGGAGTTTGCCATGAATGGTTGTAATAAAGGGGAATGTTTCCCATGATCAACACAAAGCCGTTGCCCGTGTGTGCACCCGAAACATGAACCTGAGGCATCTTTACCAAGTAGTTTATCATATCTTGTTTGCGTTTTTTCATCTATCACCAAGACTAGATCCAGATACCTAAAAATGGCAAAAAGGGTTCCACGGGATATTTTCGGCCGACCACAAGATTCACCAACCACTGAGGTGTGGGTAAAAAAGAAGCCAGGCAGAAGCACAGACCACAAGTTCGTGTTCCAGTGGTGGCGTGTTTGATGGTCTATCAGAATATACCGCACAGCACGGAGATAGAGATGGATGTGCCCCACCCTGATTGGGGACGGGCACTGCTTTTGAGAAGTGGTGATCGTCAACGGGATACGCTCGCGAGTGTAAGAATAGCACACGGTGAGATGCGAATAGTAATCGATTGTTGGAGTTGTAGGAGCATCGTCAAGGCTATATCAGACACTCCGCGAGGTGATAACGATATGATACGGCCTTCGCAGGTTTAAGTTCGTGCAGAGCAATGAGAGAACTGCGGGTCTATTGATGAATGTCATAAACGATGTAGCGGAGCTCTCGTGACATAGCGGCAATGGTACGGAAAAGAAGCTACTCCTCGAGGTGGGAGACAAATCACAAAAATGCGTAAAGGATGACCTTACTGCACCGTAACGAGTGATCGCAAAACAAAGGATTGTTCGATGGATGGAATTATATTTAAAGGCCAGAGACCACAAGGTTGGATTTCCATGGCTCTTATTTGAGTCAATAGCAACCATAAGAGAGCAGAGATAACGAAAACATGCCTCATCCGCCTGATCGAAGGATCCTTGAATTAGACTGTATGCGTCAATGGTGAGAACCCTGTATGGGCATGACATGCCAGGTTGGTAATCTTGTTTGTGTCGAGTAAACATCTTTTGCCACCGGCTGCATGGAAAGATGGTAAGAGTATACAGGATTTACACCATCCAAAGGTTCTAGTACTAGGGTGCCAGGGCTGAGCAGGTCTTGGAAGTATTGGTTCTCGTTCGAGCTGGAATAGCCGTAACAGGTAAACTTCTATTCTTTTCAGTTGAGAGGTCGGAAAACAGCAATTCTAATGTAACTGTGACTTACTAGGTTGTTGACATCCCATGAATCCATGACTCGGGGGAGCAGCGGAGCGTGTAGACAAAACCTAGGGAAGGCGATGATGGTCGTCAAGAAGACACGCTTGCGTTAGTAATTGCCGTATACTTATCTTGATCACGTTAACCGTAAACTCGCTCTTCCAGAGGCTAGAGGCTTGTGGAACTTCGCCGAACGAACGCCGAATTTTACCTACGCTGGTGTAGCTGAGACCCAAGGCAATGCACACGATTATCCCGGTTTGCGAGACTCCCTGATATGATCTTCATTGGGATGTATGGGGCATAGGATAAACCAGATAATCTTCACATCACATAGACGAGTGCGTTTAGGATGATAGATCCAAGAGGAAAAAGAGAATGCGACGAATACGTTATACCTAAATTGCTGGTGCTTGCGTTGATCGATTTTGCGGGTATCGAGGCGGACATGATGAGCATAAGTGGGTACTTACATTATTCCTGACTCGAGGCTATTATGGAATATCCGGGAGGATAATAACTAGACGTCGTCTTTGTTGAGGTCGTGGACGCATTGTGCGAAAAGGGTTGCATAGGAACCTGACGTGTGCTACTTGTATCATCCCGGGTAATTAGTATGCATGAGACCATACCATAGAGCAGTCCGAGAACCTATTAGGTAGACTCGAACGACACAAAGAGCAAGTACACACGCAAAAAAGTTATTGCTATTAGGACAGACGCCCCAGGGGGACAGGCTGCTTTATGAAAGAAGCTCTATAGGGAAATATTACTGCGTATACATCGCCGAAAACTGAAATAAAACAGTGATTCTTGCTAGAATAAAGACAAGGGAGATGGTAACAGCCTGCGTTCGGTGTCTCTCCTGCAGTTTGTCGTGCTTGATAACAACGTGAATGTACAATGCAAAAGGTACGCTCAAGCATTATCAATAAGTGGGGTGAACGATTTCCACTAGTTATGCCTTTCGTACCATAGAGCATCACGAGGACCTGCGATGAATAGTGGCTAACTTGAGATATCTTTTGAAAGGGTCGCAACCGGAAAAGTAGTCACGAACGTTAACCCCGCGGCGATCCTCGATAATCTCATTGCGAATGTGAAAAGACAAGACTATCTAGTGTTCAAGGGTTGATACTGAAGCGTTTCTCTGAGTTATACCCATCAAAACCATGAGCAGGTAACAATAACCAATAATCAAGAGTAGATTCGCAGTTCTTGATGAGCTATGATGCACTCCGTCGCCTGATACGTTGACCTAGTATTACTATCGTTATTGCGAGTTATGATATCATGGTTTTCTCTCGTTGTGATTCATAGATGAAGACCTCCATTCCAACGTTGTGGTCATCGCCAATAAGTGTTCCTCTAGATCTATGACGATCGGTGAAGGTGGGGGCCACATCAGACGCATCTGTGCTCGGAGCAACGCCTTGTTTTCGTGCCTTCACAAACGGCTGATGGGGGAAATTCTTCCTTTCAAGATCCAACTATGCCTGTGTCTCAGCTGGACCACTGAATACTAGGCTGTGTTCGTTGGATAGAGAACAATCAACTACCGAGCCTCATACCAGAAGAACGTGAGAAGATATCGCATTAATATCCACCGACACTTTTTTGGAAACACAGGTATAATGCGAACGATGTAGATAAACATCTCATTTTTCATCCTTTCTCCGAAGAGGCTTTACTGTTTCTGCATTCATGGAACCGAAAGATGACCTCGGACTGGGATGATCCATATCAGCCTCCGTGGCTTCCTTGACCATTCTATCCTTGTTGAACCCAAGCGCGTCTCTTCGATTGGATACCACCGCCGACGAAGACATATGAGGGTAAGTGCGATGAGTGCGATAAAGGCTACGCCTCCGATTACTCCACCGACGATGGTGCGAGTATTCTTTAATTCATCGTTGGTGAGAGATGTATCGTCTGAATTCGAGGAAGTAGATGTGGGTAAAGATGGCGTGGACACCGTTTCTTTCGGATTATCGCTTAGAGCACTTGAGCTAAGTACGTCAACCCGTCGGAATGAATGATAAAAGAAGAATTATACCTGTCCGTTGAAACACCAAATGGAGAAGTGCTATTTGGGTTCGCCTGTACTTCAATGACTTGGCCACAGTCTCCCAAGCACCTCGATGCAGTATAAGAATGAAGTAGCTTATATGGGGGGATACAAAGCAACGCACTGATTTTCCTTTCACGCTCCCAGTTTATATTTGCTGCGAACATTTTACTATGAGCCATAAGGTTTTATAAAACAAGTTTCACGCAGGTGCTTACCCCGGAGGAAGACGAGGTTGGCTGAAATTCACGGAACAAGAATGATCTCTACGCCATGGTTGCGACACAGAAAACGAACAGAAGGAATTCCACAACACGAGAACGATATCTGAAGACTCATCTCTCCGTACATCTTCTTCGCTTTTCGGGGAATTCCAGGTGATATTTAGTTCAATCATTTTATCCGGTAATGCTACTACTGGATTTGGTTCGACAGAAACGACGGTAAGTTGGGATAAAGCAGACAAGCTAATTAACAAAGACTTGGTTGAAATATTTTTGATTAATCGACAAAGAAAGCGCACCACGGTTCCGGACACCGATCCATCGGTCCAGTTCCTCACTATCAGAGTTGAAATCGTTGATCAGGTTATAGGGATTGACGGAAAATGCCTTGATCGAAGGATCTTTGAATTAGACTGTAAAATGTGCCAATAGTGAGAAGCTGATATAGGTATTACAGGCCAGGTTGGTAATGCTGTTTGTGTCGAGCAATTATCTCTTGTCGCCGGTTGCATGGAATATATAAATTTGTGTCCTATTGGCCGAATACTGTAAGTTGGCTGTTCATGTAAAGTGACCACGTCCCACTTGGGACCTAGATGTCGAGCTCTGTGCCTAAGGACCCTGAACTAGCTCGAGCAATCTGCATCGTCGATATTGCCTCATCTACACTTGTGTAGCTGAGACCCAAGGCAACGCGCACGATTATCACGGTCTGCGAGATTCCCTGATATGGTCTCACTTTAGATGTATGGGGCGTAAGATAAAGTGATCCTTACCAATACATGAATGAGTGCATTTTGGATGATAGATCCGAGAAGGAAAAGAGAATGCGACGAATAGATGATACCTAAATTGCTGGTGCTTGCGTTGATCGCTTTTGCGGAGATCGAAGCGAATATGATCAGCATAAGTGGGTACATCATTCCCGACTCGAGGCTGTTATGGAATATTACTGAATGATTCCATATCAAAGCTGGAAAACCTACGTTATCGCAATAACCAGGTCATACATTTTCCTGCCTTCTAAGCCTATAACGGCGGTTGCTTTGCGAGATATGTAGAAGATCCGGCCAGCTTGCATGTTAAGCAATGAGTAAGGTCAGGGCTGGCGCGATAATGCTACCCACCTATCAAACTGGTTATGGCAGTATTTGTTAATGCCGTGCCGAAGTACAGACCGCAGGTCATATAGTTGGATATAAGTGTAGTTTCAAAAAACTGATCAAGTTTCGATAGGATGATCGTATCGATGTTACTTGAATCATTCAGATTGATTATGTCGCCCAAAAATTCCCAACCACCGTGGTATCGTGCAATGACAATTAATGCTAAGACTAACAGAATCATGAGCTGTCTTTCTATGCGTATAAATGGAGTTGATTCTACCGTGATTTATCAAACAAAGACTCCCAAGAAGGATCACTGTCCATCTTCTCCTTCCCCATACAAGGCAACATCGCCATATCTATCCATAGGTCTCATATGAAAAGCAAAACCAATGCACAAAGCGTGTAACTCACCATCATTACATCAGCAATCAAACTGAGTTTGTTCATTAGACATGAAGCACGCAATAAGGTCCTCCTTACTTTGCAAGAAACAGCAGAATCATTCGGGACAAAGGACCCCTGGTTCTAGTAGACATTCAGCGAGATGTCAATGGATTGAGCTTTCACTCACGTATACAGAAAGAGTTGATAGCGCATAGCTTGCATGAGATCAACGACGACCGTAGCCGTCACTAGAACGAAGAGAGTAGCTAGGAGAAAGATGTGAATCCGTGATTCTCCCTGCCTACGCTTGACAAGTATGTAGACACATTGTCCGAAAAGGACTGCATATGAGCCTGGAATGAAATGAAATGAGTCAATTACATGATTCCGTCGTGAAAGGCGTGTTTGCGATACCATAAAGTGTCCCGACTCCCTATTGCGGACCATAAGTGAAATCATGAGAACTGGGATGCATATATCACGCACAAACAGGGATCCCGTTTGGGCAAAGTAGTACTGAACATTATTGTGGAATAGTTCTGTGGCCTGAACCAGGAATGCGTCGAGTGCCATAAAGTGCAGGACGACACAAATCGTCTGCAAAGCAAAGATAGAACCAAGGAGGATAATGACTAGATATCGCCTTTGCTGACTGTTAAGCAGGTTGTGGACGCATTGCGCAAAAACGGTTGCATAGGAACCTGAAGTGTATCACTTGTATCATCCCAAGTAATTAATCTGCTTGAAAGCATACCATAGAACAATCCGAGAACCTATTATTAACATTTAGTGGACTCGAACGACACAAAGAGCAAGTAGACACGCACAAGCGTTGAACCTATTAGGACGGATGCCTCGGGGGGAAAGGTAACTACCAGGCTGGTTTGCGAAAGAAGCTCTCCTAGTCATCAGTAAGATAACAACGAGCATTTCAGCATTTTTTAACATTTTTGACATTTCTGGCATTTTCGAATGCTGAATGCCAAATGTCGAAATGCTACAAATAATACATATTTTCTTTGTCAAATATGCTACATAATACAGTAACGTCTACCGTACGAACTCATACGAGGCATGATTAGCAAATTTATTGATATAAAAGGCACGAAAGGCGTCCAGAGACTCCGAATAGTGGAAGTCCTCAGGTAGTGTATCACTGCCAAAAACAGGGAGGAGATGAACAGGCCGAGCAATGGAGTCAAGGTGGATAACATCCATTGTCCGTCTCCCATCAGGATCATATTCCGGCTCTACCACCCAAAGACCTGTCTCCTCATCAGGAGTATCCATAGATCGCGTAAACCATTCCATGAGTGCGCAAGGATATTCAATCTCCTTATATTTGAAAGAGAAGAATAGCTTGACCCGACCAACTACCATGCCTTCAATACCAGGCTTATCCTCATCAACAGTGACGAAAACGGTGTCGTGCCGAGGATAGTGGCCCAACCAATTGGGATGAGATCGAATGCGTTCCGCGTACATGCCCCCGTTACCGCATGGATCGCTCGGCGAGTAGTATCGTGCAACTGCCGAGTAATAGACATATATCAAAGAATTGAAGTATTGGAAGTGATGCTGCAGGTTGTCGGCACAAGGAACGGGGAGAGTAGGCTCCAGCTTTCCGAAAAGGTACCGGAAAAGAGCATCGGAAAAGCGCAATGGTTCACCAATGGTATCTCCAATATCATGCAAGTTACGTGACCAGCCTCGTGCTAAATGCAGGTTAGAACATGTAAAGGACTGGGATTGTAAGGCTTACCTGGTTGTGCAGCGAGTTTAACAGAAGAACAATCAGGTGGACCACGTGATGGACCACAGTCCATCTCGTTGCACTCGTCGGTCCTGGAGACAACGTCGGGTAAAGTACCAGCAGCAACGTTCTTGCTAAACCAAGTACTGGTTCCACGAAGCATATCCCGCTGCTCAAACTTTCGATGAAGGGCAGCCATCTTGTCCAGTCGTGTGATCGTCTTCAGCATCTGGGGAAGGGGTTTATTTCGGCTCGATCGGCGCCACGGTTCCTTGACCGCCTTGATGTGCTTCGACTCCGTAATTGAGGAATCAAGACCATTGGGCGAGCCAAACATTCGGATAGAGTCGGCGTAATGCATCAAAGAGTGTTGACGAGGCAACGAAAGGTCAGTCCTAACGCCTTTCTCAATGAATACTGTGCGGTGCTTGTAGAAGAGATCGAGGTGATGATCGAAGGAAAGAAGGTCGGATGAAGTGATAACATTTTTGCGAGCGATATAGCAGACCTCCATGAATGCCGAGAGGCACTGGACCATCTGACTTGGTACATGTCCCGTGATTGCAGATATATAGACCTGTAATATAGTATGAGTTGCGTCACTGAAATAGCCCCATGAGTCACATGTACCTTCATGAGGGCCTTGGAGTCGTCGCCCGTCCACTGATTGAAATCACGACCGTCATGGAACCTGCGAATGCCTGGGTAAGGAGGAACAGCCGATATTCTAGCATCCAGTGTTAGTAAGATGTGATTCAGGAATGATACTGGAAACCTACCGCCGGTCAATGTCCTTGATTATTGCATTGCCGCGCGTCTCCCCATGTTCTTTGTGAAGCCATTGATTCACCCAGGTTACTAAGTGATCCTTGAAAGTGCCCTTGATCACTTGATGTAACAGGTCCGGTGAGAGTAATTCGTGGATATCTGCACGTGGAAAGTGGTGGGTAAAGGGCTGTATGTTTGATCAACAGTATGAAACACAGAACCCAAGGGAAAAACATACTAGAACATCACTACGGTACCCGTATGTATCCCACATGATACCAGGATCGAAGATGGTAGCCATGTATTCTCTTGTCGCTCGAGTTCGTGGTAGCGCAGTACGATCATCGAGCTCTAACGGGGTGGCGCCACATCTTTAAGATACGTCAACATACAAGCGTGGATTTAAGATTCAAGCAACTCACCTACAACACCATCCCTGAACAATTCCCGAAAGCCAGACCTGTTCTGGGTAATCCGCAATATACGGGCCTAACTCCCAGATGGCACGGCGGAAGTGACCATCAGGACATCGTACAACTTCAGGCGTCTCCATCCCAGATCGTAGTGGCTCCAAAGCCTTGGCAAGGCATATGTGGTAGAGCTGCCGACAGAATTTCTGGAAAGCAGGGCTCTTGCGCTCGTTCTTTGGGACTTTGAAACAAGGCTTAGGAACATGAATGGTTACATGGTGATACTTCACATACCTTTCGGAATCGGTAAGAATATCCAGGGCCGAACACCATTGCCATGGGCACGACGTGCAATATTGCTGATGTTGCCAGGAGAGATGTATCCGGGATGAAACTCTTGGTGTCCTGTAGCAACAGAAACAGTCGTCTTGTCTGATCCTAGGACAGTCGCCACAAGCATGGCACCCTTTGAGACTGCCCTCGTTCTTGGGTTACCCGCAATTTCATCCTGAGGTTGTAACTGTCAGCCATTAAACTAGAAGAATAGAGAGATACATACTGCTTTTTTCCATGCCCAAGTCCCGGACATTAGGTTCGACCACGTTCGATGTCCTTTTGAATTGTATTGCCTAAAGGGGGTGTAGTCGAAGCTGCCGTTGAATTGCTCCGTCTGCAATTGCTCCAAGAGTATATCGCGAGGGTTGCGTGTGCATAGCGTGAAAGTTTCGTTCATCCACTTGGGTGGGTTCTCTGGCTTCGGCCCGGTGTAGCCAACCTCATATGTAGTCCATTCCGTATTTTCTTCGCGTATGCTGTCGATGGTAGCGTAAAGGTCTTGGGCGTCATGGAAAGGAGCATCACCGCCGAGAGGCTCGAGTTGGGCTTGCAGAATGTCGAGTGCTTCATTGATCTTCCCAGCAGAATTAGCAGCGCGAGTGAAGTGAAAATGGGCCCAGTCATATGTCGAGCGGCAGTCAAAAGGAAACCATGCGTCCTCACTGTCAACTGGAGGCTCGGGAGGAACAGGGAGCGGCATTGCATGATCAGATAAATCATTCCCATTGGCATCACAGGGTTTTGCTGTAGAAATAGTCAGTATTGTGAGGGTGTATCAGTCTTGTATGTACCTGTTAGGTGGGGATGCCTCATGTAGTGATACACTTCACGAAAGGCATCAGAGGGCGGGTCAATGTCGAAATGTTTTGAATTTTTATGCATGGTTAGGCCACGAGTAGAGCGAGCAACGAACTTGCAGCCAGGCTCCTGGCATGCAAGGTTCGGATGTCGAGGTTTGACTGACTTCTTAGGAGCCATAGTGTGGTGAGGGTCTGGGTGATGGAAAGAAATTGACGTGTCCTCGGCTAGTGTCAATTTATCGTCAGATGGACCCACTCCAGAATAACGTTAACTTGACCACGTACCATTGAGCAATTCGCTCACTCGCCCACATCCACCCGCTTACATGCCTTCGAGAAAAAAGCCTGTCCAGAACCCAATTCCCCCGCCTCCTGCTCTGAACGCGCTGTCGCCGTCCAAAGGTGTGTTCAATGGCTGAGCCCCGATGCCTCCTGTTTGCTGAAGCTAGCTATGCCAAAAGAAGCATCAGCACCAGGGCCAAGACTGACACGCCGACGCAAGCAAATTGAAAGCGACATACCCGCTACGGAGACTCTAACTAGCATTCCTGAAAGCTCCCAGCCTGTTAACCCTGCTCCAGATCTTCCGCCCAGTAATCGTCGGTCCTCTCGATCTACTCGTAACGTGAATCCGGCTCCTACGCGACCAAAGCCTCGAAGAACATCAGCCGAGGTCCAGAGTCAAAAACGTGCAGAAGAAGAGGCAAGGGCTCAAGCCGAAGCTGAAAGGCAGCAGCAGTTGAATGTCCTCAGCTCCATGGAAGCTGATTTGCGGGTCCAGATAGATGTTGAGAGGGAACTTGTTGAAATTGGGGGCTATGACCTTCCAATGGTGGTGGAAGAGGAAGAGGGACCAGATATGGTAGAAGTTGTTGGAACTTCAAAAGGTGATGCTGACGGTGAATATTTTGATTTCTCTGCAGTGGATAAGGGAGATGAGAGCGCTGAAGAGGTTGGTGCTCACCTGTATGATTCTGCTCCCGCTGACTCTGTAAAAAGACTGCTCAGCCAACGAGAGGCAGGGGTAGGGGAAGAGGTAAAGGCAAAGGGAGAGGAGGAGGTCGTGGTGGGAAAAGGAAGCGGGGTGATGGAAACGAGTCCAACACGCAGTATGTTTACGTCTACTTGCTTCCCATACCTCCATCTTTTCTCACTGTTTGACAGGTCGAAGAAACAGAGTAAACCATTTCCGACGGGTTTAAAAGCCACGTATACTGCCTCACAAGCGCCTAGAACTCAAGAATCATCGGTTACAGGTGAAGGTGAAGTTGGAGGTCTCCATGACAGTGATATAGATGACTCCGTTGGGATTCCAGCTGCTGCAGGCAATAATGTGAGTAACCCTTCAATTATTTTGAATGGATCTCACTATTATATATAGCCGGTTGTTGGATTTACGGTGAAAGCCCCAGCACAATTACCCAAAGGATCCAAACGCAAACGGTCAAATACAGCTTCTTCCGAAACTGTTGCAACTCAGACCCTGGCCGTACCAACTCCGACACCTCAGGCTCCTGCCCCGGCTGTTAAGACCACCAATGCATCTATCCGAAAGTCAGACATGCCCGATTTCATCGTCAGAGACTGGGAACCGGTTTTTACCCATTCATTACGGTGCCGAATCTTCAACGAGCCAAATTTGTTCAACATTAAGCGTACAAGGGAGCTGGTTCCAATTATCCAGGACGTCGTGAATCGCCTCTACCCCGGGATATCATACTCTGTGATGTTGAATCATGAACCAGTTCTCGAGATGGTGCGTTCTCCACATTGTTTCACCCAAGCTCAGCCTCTAACTCCTCCTCCTAGTCATACCGCAAGATTACAGAATGTCGAACTAACATTGCAGGAGCATCACTGGATGTTGTGAAGACTTATCTGGAAGGAACGTACACCGAGCAGCCAGAGGGACAAAGGCAGTATTGTACATGGGCACTCCGGAACGATGGGCCTGCTATTTACTCAACGCCGACACCATCTAGCTGTACAGCCAAGCCTGGAACACCGGGTTATCAGGTACGTTATTGTATAATCTCTATCTGGACCATGCAAAGACGCTCTTTTACAGTACCCTGATGGAATGTTCGAGTCATTTTTCATTGTACAGGCCATGCGAAGGTGCAGCGCCTCGATACAGAGCTCGAAGGTCGATTTCGGGCGCCCTATCGGTGCAGTCGCCACTGTAGCTTCAGCTGTAGGTCTCGCAATACCTCCTTTATGATGTACTCACTGAAAAATATTCATAGGTCGAACGGGCGTTTCATCATTTCGAGAATAACAACATTGATACATTACCTAAAGATCAATTTTCGACCTCTTCATACTCCTCAACCATCGATGGATACGCCGAGTACCTTCGTGGTTTCAGCGAGCGGCGATGGAGCCATCTTCGGGAACTCTACGAGTACAAAATTCAGCCTGCCACTCCCGTTGCCGAAACATCATTGGGCCCTGGTCGACGCCAGCTATATGTGCCGGCAAGTCCTGTCAAAGGACAGTGAACAGATATATTCATTCCCTTACCTTGCGATACCAATTTGATACCTTTTTCTTGGTTTTTTTAATATCTGCTGTTATTTTCGGCTTCCCTTTCTTGGATTCCTACGAGCGCCACCTACACTGTATCTCAACAGCCTTGATATTTACGCAGAATGGTCGTAATTAATACTGGATGTATAATATTTGCCCTGGATACCAATCATATCCCTCTGTCTACCCGTAGAACCTGTGTACTATGGCCTAGCATGTACCATTTCGGCATTTTGGCATTTTTGGCCGGTGTGCCATGAGGATAAACGGTCGCGGCATTTCGGAAAACCGGGTCTAGCCTCTAGCATTCGGCATTTTGGCCCAAAATGCCGTCGGCATGCCGCTCCCGTGCCGAAATGCCATCTGATGTAACCTTACTGATGTATAGGGAAATATTGCTGCGTATAAGTCGCTGCAAAATGAAACACAACAGTAATTGTTGCTGGAATAAAGACAAGGGAGATGGTAACAATCTGCATTCGGTGTCTCTCCTTCAGTTCGTCATGCTTGATAATAACGTGAATGCACAATGCGACAAGCACTATATATAATGCTGAAGCATTATCGATAAGTGGCGTGAACGATTACCACTAGTTATGCATTCCCTACCATAGAGCATCCCGAGAACCTGCGATGATTAGTGGCTAACCTGAGATATGTTTGGAAAGGGTCGCAACCGGAAAGTACTCACGAACGTTAAACCCGCGGTGATGCTCGATACTCCCATTGTAAGTGTGAAAATGGGTGTTTAAGGGTTGTTAATGGAGAGTGTTGCTCTGATTTTATACACTATCAAAGCCATGAGCGGGTGCACTTTCTAACAATAACCAGTGATACATAGTAGATCCGCAGTTTTTGATGAGCTATGATGGACTCCGTCGCCTGTTTCGTTGACCTACGAGTAGAATTGCTGTCCTTACTGCAAGTGTTGATATCAGTCTGTGACTCATATTGATCATATAAACGAAGACGTCGTTCCAACGCCCTAGTCATCGCTAATAGGCGACCGGTGAGCGTGGGGGCCTCATAAGATCGCGTCACCTGAAGATACGGCCGCATAACCCACGCCCGTGGGAACATCGTTTAGAAAATGTATGCCAATATGGCGCGAGCCAGCTCTCTGAAAAATCGCATCAGTTCTTGGTGCAACGCCTTGTCCTCATGCCTTCGCATACAGCTGATGGGGGAAAGCTTCGTTTCCAGATCCAACTATGCCTGTGTCTCAGCTGGACCATTGAATGTTAGGCTGTGCCCGTTGGATAGAGAACAATTAAATACCGAGCCTCATACCCGGAAGAACGTGGGAAGACCTCCCGCGCATTACCATGTGGAATCACATCAAGCGGCGCGGTGTCTGCCTAGGGAGATTATATGCCGACGCTCTTTTGGAAACACAGGTACGATGCAAACGATGTGAATAATACGTTCTTGTTCAACATCTCATCTTCCTTCCTCTAAAGAGGCTTTTCCGTGTCTCCAGTCATGGAAGTAAAAGTTGACCTCGGACTGGGATAGTCCATATCATCATCCTTTACTATTCTACCCTTGTTGAACCCAAACGCGTCTCTGCGATTTGAGTACCACCGCCGACGAAGGCCTATGAGGGCGAGTACGAGGAGTGCGAGAAAGGCTATGCCTCCGATGACGCCTCCGATGATAGCATTTGTATTTGATTTGTTCACTTCGTTGTTAGAGGGAACAACTGCTGCAGATGCGGATGTAGTTGTGCACGGCGCAGTGTCTGTTCTAGTCATATTGCTGATTAATATGAGTGTCCGAGCCACAACGCTGCATCTTGTTGATCATCTCCTGGTCTCCCTGATCTCTTCCTAGCCGTGACGGACATGGGCAAATCACAGTCAACAATGTATCCTATTCATGTAGGGTATGTACTCAAGTTCTCGAGCGGCCAGCACGTTGTGGACTCTAGGCAGTACAACCTGGAAGCATCGTGGCTCATCATGTAGCCTCAGCGATCAAAGTCGACATCTTACAGTCGGCGAGCTCAAGAATGGGAGCAATGTATTGCTATGCGTCAGGCAGGAATATGTCGCCCGGTGGACCATCAAACCCTGATCATCTGCAAGGAAAGATGCCAAGTACGTGTACTACAGCAATGATCACGAGTCGTGCGTGGAAGCAGCGAGCGAGGAAGACCAAGATATCAGGACGTAAGAATGGAAGGAAGGCGGCGTAAGCCAACAATACAAGCACAATACGACATTTTGAAGAGAAATAGCATCAGAATCCGTATGCAAGGGATAGCGGAATTTCGGAGAGTGGTGGAACGAAAAGGCGCAGTGGGAGTAGGACAGTTAACACGGAAAGGGAGGAAGGAACGATAGGTTATTTTTTTCTACATCGAAGACGAAAGGATTGGTTTCAAATGGCGGAGTCAAATCCATGGCCCTTGAGAGGCCAAGGCGGTGCTGGAGGACATGTAACGCCTACGCTAGCTTCGCAACATTCACGCAATCTCCGGATTCCCATTACCCGTTTACCCGGACCACCACTATATAAACAAGCTCATTTACTTACCTTGGTTAGTCTTAGTTTGCCCAGTACTTGTACCTACGCTGTTATAAAAACCTCGTTGTGTCCAGGTCTCGGGTGATGGGCCCGTTCGAAACGCCTCGGCCTTGACTCGGACAAGTCCGATAGCACCTTTGCTTCATTCTCTTCCTTCTTGCCTTCCCATATTGTGTGCCATATTAACACGTCCCGATAAAAATGAATTTGATAGAGATTAGGACCGGTAATAGATGGCTAGGGGTGCAGCTATGGACATTTCAAGCAAGTTTCGTAGAATTCGGGCGACAATTAAAACGACCAGACCTTAAATACACCGATATGTTCTTCTGGAATAGTGTTCTAATGTAAATGTACAGTAAACATAAGCTGGAGGGTAGTCGTTACTGGGAAAACAAAACCGGCGAGACTCGGCAACACCCATCGGCAGCCAGTCGATCTCGACACCGGCGCATCTCTCTACTGTCTAACGTCTTTGAACATGCACAGGGCAGAAGCTCGCCTATCATTCTCATTCTCAGACTGCAGTACCTATCTACCATCCTTCTTCCTCAGAGGCTTTTCTGTGTCTCCAGTCATGGAAGCAAAAGATGACCTCGGACTGGTATAGTCAATACCAGCATCCGGCGCTCCCTTCACCATTCTATCTTTGTTGAAGCCAAGCGCATTTCCGTGATTTAAGCGCCGGCGACGAAGGTATATGAATGCGAGTGCGACGAGGGCGAGAAATGCTACGCCCCCGATGACGCCTCCTATGATAGCGTTCATATTTGATTTGTTCTCATTAGTCGCTGCGGATGTGGATGCGGTTGTACCTGGCGCAGTGATTGTTCCAGTTGAATTGCTGATTATGGTGTTAGAAATACGTGCACTCATCGGAATGAAAGATACTAAGAGGCACATACCAATGGTATGTGTCAGTCTGCATAATAGCTATCGGATATAGCGCGTCAGGCCACTTGCTGAATAAAATCTGAGAACGAACTAAGCTAAGTGGAGAAACAGGGGCACTTACCCATCATTCGCCCAAGCCGTCAGAATATAGGCTCTACATAGGGTGAACATCACACTATGACCAAGTACACTAGCGAGATACTTACCCAGGAGCGACTGTGCTGAAATTAGCCAAACAAGGAGACGTTGTGCACGATTGCCGCTCGGTCACCGGACGCCTTCCATCCCACAATTGGAGCTGAACATGCCTCTGGTCATCTGGATCTGGATCTGAATCCGACTTCCAACTGATATTCAGTCGAACCGTTCCATCGGGGAGCGGAACCACTGGATTTTGTGGCTTGACTTCTTCAATGGTGAGATTCGGCTCCCCCCATGAAAAAGGCACGGTTAAGCTGAGAATTAGTCAAGCGCAAGATTTGAGGTGTTCTAATAAGAGACCGCACATTAATGTTAGAAGCCATAGCATTCTGTGAATTCCTCGTTGTGAAAGTTGCTTCCAAGCCGAAGATCAGATAATGGGGACTTGATGCAGGGTGTCAAGGGGTCGACGGCCTACGAGTATTTAAGAGTTTGCTGTTGAGGATTTATTAATGTGAGCATCCGAGCCACGACACTGCATCTTGTTGATCATCTCCCGGTCTCCCTGATCTGTTCTCAGCCGTGATGGATGTGGGCAGATCGCAGTCAACAATGTATCCTACTAAGATAGGACACGTTCCTAAGTTCTGACTCCCACGAAATCAGGAAGATAAGAATGATCTGCGGTATGAGTTATTAGAGCTCTGAATTATCGCGTAGTTGTGTAGTCCCGGTGCTCATAACCGAATCCTGCGTGCGGGATCAAGATTGGGAGCAATGTGTTGCTATGTGTCAGGCGGGAGTACGTCGCTCGATGAACCATCAAATCTAATCATTTGCAAGGAAAGATGACGGGTGTCACAATAATGATCACGAGTCGTGCGTTGGAGCAGCGACCGAGTAAGATTGAAGGATCCGGACGTAAAAGGGGAAGAAATAGCGACACTTCGGAGAGTGATGGTATGAAACGATGTAGTGGGAGTAAACCAATGACACAGAAGAAGTGATATATTCCTAAGTGATTGATTGCCGAGTTTGTACATCGAAGACGAAAGGATCATGGGATATAAATAGGGGAGGCTGACCCATGACCTTTGAGATCAAGGCGGTGCCCAAGGATAGATGGCTGTGTATGATTTACCCCCGATAAAGCGACCGTACGGAAGTCAAGAGGAATGCTTGTGCAGGACGTATCGTTATTTGTAGAGACGACGAGGCTACGCATAAGGGTATTAGAGGTAGGGTACGGAGGATCGATGTTACTTCGACGAGGAGCGAGTGTTGTGCTGAGGGATGGTGTAAGAACGAGGACCCTCACGGAGCTTCTCCATCTGTTCCTAATCATATCCCCTCCCGACCATCCAACTCAGCCCTGTTTCCTAATGAGAGGTAGACCATATTGCGAGCGTTCCAAGCCTCTGATAAGAGACAGCCTCTTGATCTGAATAGAGAGGGTACTAGAAGGAGCTCTCTATGCAGGCGGCGACGTGTACGCCGAGGCGAGTATAAGCATGGAACAGAGGAAGTGAAAGCGGATCGAGGGACGGGATTTGGGATGGTCATCAAGTCTAGGAAGGTATTGAAGATATCAAGGTATCGACCGAGCTACATGCAAAGTGAGCGAGGACTTGGAAATGCAGCGCAGCGTAGTAACATACCTTGTCGGAGCGTATCCAAGACGTATATCCGCGACCAACTCAACCATCCTATCCAATACAGGGCGTACAGTCAACTTGATAACGTACCGCCCTCCTGAATGGATGTCCATGCACCCTTGGCATAGAGTAGCACGGCTCTATGCGAGGGCACAGGCAAAGAAAAACGAAGAGCCGCGATGAGCAATAATAGTCATTTTGCCGTGAGTGTTTATGGTGAGTCTGGTGGATGTTGTGCCGAGGATGGACCAGCGGAGGCCGAAGGAAAGAGGCCTAGGAACGACAGTGCTGGACGAAAAGAAAAACTCTGATTATGTAATTTGGGGTTAGGGTTGTTTCCAAACTTTGCCGAACCTTGTGCCGAACAATTGCCGAACACTTCTTTTTGCGAACACTCATCGTCCCATTCAAAATTGACCAAGATGAGCGAAGTGGGGAATTGCAGCCGTCGAACGCTAGAATCGTTGAAAGATAAGCATCAACAATGCGTTCAAGCTCTTATTACTATACCTTATTACTATACCACCCGAACCACACACCGCCTCACAGGATGGCATAGGACAGTAACAGTAACTCCAAGTTCTTCCTTCGTTATCTCACTCACAAGTTAGGTACACGCTTTCTTTCGAGTATGGCTTAATTTGCTGTACTTGAGCCTTCAATGATAGGTATACCGTTTTGCCCTGGACGATGTCATCGTGGACAGATCATTTCTGAACTGAATTGAGACCAGGTCATCATGATAGTGAGTGCCAGGCCTTGTGCATGAGTCTTTAATTATCTAGTAAGCCTTCGTGTCTTTGCATTCTTTACGGGTCGCCATCCTACCTAAATCATTGCCTCCAGAACATCTGCGCTAGGCTCGTCAAGAGAGCGCTACTTATAGCCATCCCCTGTTCTTGACCTTCCAAGTCAAGGGTTTTCCAACCTCTAAAACCAGCACTCCAGCCCGACAGACAAAGTCCGATACGCAAAACCAATCCACATTCATATTCGAATGCAGGCACGTCTCCGCCTCCTTCTGAGTCTAGGAGCAGGAGTGTCGTTGATATTCCATCTGAGTAAGAAAAGGCATTGGGATAGATAGATAGAATGTCGATGTGTCCCTAATTCAAGCGCCCTTCTAG